>QJOB01000192.1:47865-123640 GCA_004155035.1 Monosporascus sp. 5C6A | reverse complement strand
ACAGTAATAGCGCCAACGTTGCCGGCTGCGACAGCAAGTACAATGACTGCACGTGCCGTTTCTACGAGAATAAGTCGGACCCCCCCCTCACGCTCCACCCCCCCAACGCGCCACCCATTTTTGAAGCCATCAACAATACAACTCTTCAATATAAATAACAATATCTCAACAACCCTTTATTTAATTAACTCCATACTAACCGCCACGTATAATGATGCATTCCGGATTATCCTCGCTATTTTTTCGCTTTCGGAAGGCTCATCTTCCTGTTAATTTCGTTAAGTTGCAGTGAAGCGTCGCTTCGGAACGGTCCGCAACCCTACTTTTACCTTCCTGACCGATATTATCTTTACGAAGTCTTTATTTAACTCGGGTTACATTATCTTACGTTTTTTAAGTTTCGTTTTATCGATAGCAGCAGTTAATTAACTATTTTGGACTTCGGTAACGCTTAATTTGTTGTTTTTTTTATTAAGGGCCTTGCCGATCTTGCGAAACAAAAACCGCGCGATAGGCCTTCCGAAAACTGGATCGATTTTTACCAGGGCTTTCTCGATAACCTTCATATCCCTAGATGATTTAGGCGTTTTAACACTTAAACCAGTTATCTGCGTACTGAAATCAAAACGTGCGGAAGTAGAATTCGATCTGGGCTTAGGTATTTCCGCTATTTGGGCCCCGGCCCTAACGTACCTATTGTTTAACGTTTTCGTTCTGTTAATAGGGCGCAGACCTGTAGCTTCCCAGCCTTTCATGATATATTTTGAAACCATTATAACTTCCTGCCAAGCGTATGAAAGCGCTTAAAGGAAGTCCGTCTTATTTGTAGCTTCGGAAGCCCGTTTAAAGCAGCGTTCCCGGAACCAGTAACGGAACCTCCGCTTTAAGGTAGAAAAGACACCCACATCAAAAGGCTGGAAGACGTGGGAAACGTGGGCAGGCAAAAAGACGATGTAGATCTTATTCTGAAGGCACATCTACATGAAGTCTTCGGTGGTGTGGCTGTTATGGCCGTCGATCACCAACAGTTTCCATTTTTCAGGGTCCGCCGGCTTAATATAGGGGATAAAGACCTCGCGTAGCTACTTCAGGCCAATCTTGGTGCTGGTCCAGCCGTTGTTAAAGGTGGTAAAGTACCAGTTTTCGTATGCTTCATTATCGGAGTTAGGAAACCATTGTTATTGTACGTCGCCGCCGCTGAAGATCACAAGTGGTAGAAAGGCTCGCCCGTCAGCGCTAACACAAGCGATTATAATAACCCACTGCCGTTTGGAAGCGTCCTTTAAGAGCACGAACTTCCTGAAGGCTTTACCGAGGACAAAAGCGTTTTCCCCCATGCCCTCCATCATACCGATCTCGTCGGCGTTGTATCTGTTACGTTATTTGATAGCCTTGATAACGGGCAGCTCGAAGCGGTCGAATAATACGTTGGTGGAGGTTGGCGAAGCCCCATTCAGGCGCTTATAATTAATGGTCTTGCCCTTAAGGGTCCTGATATCAGGATGACGCCGCAGAAAACGGGCTACCTATCCTTTTCCTAGGTATTAAGGGCTGCCGTTGTTAATCAGGAGCCGTTAGGCGTAAAGGCGAAATCGGGAATACGGCGGCGCATAGCCTAAATAGCTTTGCACAATAACCCAATGGGCTAAACCTTCCTCCTGGACTCGTGATAGCTTCTATTAAGCCTTATTAACCTCTTCCTGCGTAGGTATACCATCAATGCGGCGTGTAATATATCGCCTGTCGACCTGGTAGCCCTTGGAGGCTGAACGCAGGGATTTCCCACGCGTTATCTCCTTAATCGCCTGCGCCGTACGGAATTGAGCTGAAAGCTGCATATCGTTTGAAAGCGCAGATTCTGATGAATAAGAGGATAATTTTTTCAATTTTTTAAAGCGTTGTTAAGAAGGCTTTTATAGGGAAAGAAATCAGTAAGTGGATCAACGCGCAACGCGGTTGTGGGGTGGCGCGTTGGGGGGGTGGAGCGTGAGGGGGGGGTCCGACTTAAGGACTGCAAGGGCAAGGGCCAGACCGCCCAGAACGATGGCCCCTTCGGCAACTGCGTGTCCAATGTAAGTTTTCTTCATTATCCAGCACGCACTAAAATGTGTCAAGCGGCCGAGGAGATGGGAATGCTGACAAGCTCGACCATTCCAGTGGGGCAAGGGATTCAAGAGCGTCAGCTGCAGAATCTACTAGTTACCGAATGGCGCATGGCGTTGAAGAGACTAGAAGAGCAGGTACGCGGAGGCTTCTCTCGGGGATTGCAGTGAATTAAGCAGTTGCGGGTGTTATACCTGGTATCAGACCCATTAGAGACTCACGCATCAGTCCCTATGAGATATGCACCAGCCTGGATAGGGTTAATTGAATAAAATTGCTCTTGCACATATTAACACACCTCTAAACGTGCCGCCTCTATATGCTATCCATTCTGATTCGGTTTATGAAAGATCCAAGGCCGTTCTGCTTCTTTCCGAACGAGAAGGTAATCTTGGCATCCAGGAGGCTTCAGCTCTCAAGAGCCCTGTCCCGCGATAGTGAGATATTATACAAGGTCTTCTTGCAGTGCTGGAAGTCGGTTCAGGAGCTTAGGAAGCTGCATAGTATTACAGCTCAGCCGTGCGGTATGACTCTTATTTGCTAAGTTGTTCCAATAGTATTTACTGCGGACAAAGGTCCGCCCAAGCTGGTACATCGAAGGCTCATTCCCATCGCTTTCAAACTTCCGGCGTACCGGAACCAATAATTCAAGGGCCAATGCTCCGTTTCTGCGCATGTAATCGGCCTCACTGCCGAATATTTGAGCTCGATATTCTACTTACAATTCCATCTAGACTATGTGTTTCAGGAGAGCTTGCCAAGCGGTCGGTCGGTATCAGTATGCATGGACAAAATAAAATATAAAAATCTAAAGGATGGCAAAATTAGGAAAGCTGGTCCTACTGTACTTGGGAAGGTGGCGATATTGACTCGGTTGCTGGACTGTTAAAGGTATGTATAATGACAGAGAGGTAACTCTCATATCAGTGAAAGAATTATCACTATTCCTAACTTATGAGGACGGCCTCGAATATCGACCGCCTGTTGCTCTCATATTTATCGGGCCGTAAAACAGTACATGGTCCGCTCACCTATTAAAGAACAAGGACTATATCACCCAGGGAAGATCTACAAGCATCGGTTAGTTGGCATTTGAACATAAGTCAGACACCCAGGTCACGCGCCACCCCCCTCACGCTCCACCGAATATTCGAGACACCCTACGCACTGACCCCAACTTCAACAATATATGTTTCCACCAATCAACGTCTCCCTGGAAAACAGAACATACCTTCTTAATCTTCAGAATCAGGCGATTTTAACGATATGCCACTTGCCGCTTAATTACGTGCTTTAAAGGCGCTTGACGAGGTCGCAAATGGGAAGTCCATCCGAGCGGCCTCCAAGTTATACCAGGTCGAACGCATTTATTTTAGCCGCAGAATCCGGGGTGTATAAACCCGGGAGGAGTATAACGAAAGTTTCCTGAAGGTATTTAAGGCCTTTGAAGACAAGTTGGCTAAATGGATCGTGATCCAGGGCCAGCTTGGGTACGTTTTTCCGCATGTTCGATTTCGTACGTACGCGTAACGCCTTTTTTTTAAGTCCGGTAATTACGAACGTTTAGGAAGGAAGTGGGTAACGCGATTTCTTTAACGCCATTACGAAGTCCGGATTTTTAAGGGTTGGGTTATCGATTATCAACGCTTAAACGGGGTTACGGAGGTTATTTATAACGTGTTATTCGACCGCCTAGCCTTACGGGAGATACGGAGGATATATTCCCGTAATAGATATAATGCCGATAAATTCGGAATAATGGAGGATATGGGAGAGAACTTTTTTGTTTTTAGTAAAACCTTTAAGAAGTTTATCTTTTTAAAGGATGCCTTTAAACGTACGTAGATATCGGTTATAGCCTGTATTAGCGTAAATAGGCGAGCTTTTCTTCCGTTAATTATATTTAACGGCGTTAACGTATAACAATAATGGTTTTTTGATACGGAGGATTAACTATATAAAAACTGGTATTTTACGACGTTTTTAAATGGCTGGATTAATACCGATATTAGGTTAAAGTAGTTGCGAAAGGTGTTTATCCTTTATATCAAGCCTGCCTATCCCCAGGAATGGAGGTTTTTTATTTTAAACGGTTATAATAGTTATACTACTGAAGAATTTATGTAGACCTGCCTGATTAACAGGATTTACATCGTTTTTTTGCCCTTACATTTATCGCACGTATGGCAGCCGCTTGATGTAGGTATCTTTTCCGTTTTGAAACGCAGGTACCGTTATTGGTTCCGGGAGCGTTGTTACGGGAGGACGTCGGAGGTAACAGACAAAACGGATTTCCTGTGGGCGTTCGGCAAGGCTTGGAATAAGATTATGAAGGTTTTACGATATATTAAAACAGGCTTTAAGGCTTTAGGTATGTGGCCTGTTAACCGGAATAAGGCTTTAAAGAACTTATATATAAAGAAAAGCGAAGGCCCGGGAGATAGACCGGCTATTACGTCGCCTGCCATTTTACAAACCCCCGATTTTCTCGAGTTAATCGCTTTAATAGGTTTTAATACACCTAAATCTTTAAGGGAACTGAAAGACCTGGAAACAGCCTTAATTAAGGTCGACCCAGTTTTCGGGAAACTTACCGTTCGGTTGCTGTTCCGTAAGATGCGCAAAGTACTTGACGTATCTAGCAGCGAATTAACCGCTTTCGTACATCACAACAGCCAATTAATTTCAGCCCTTGAAAAGGTACGCCCGAAAAAGCTTAGGAAAGTTGAAGCCGATCCTAATCAAGAGTTTGTGCGGTTGAAGAACGTTAAGGAAGTAAAGGTAGGGCTGAAGGGCAATACGCAAGGACCTTCCTCTGTCACTCCGCAAAACGAAGCCCAAGACGAAAAAGGAGAGGAAAGTGATTATGATACCGATGATCCCGATTGTATAGTTGTACGATTACGATAAAACCCGAAGTAGGTTGCTTAAGTAGTTGTTGAGATATTGATTTTTGAAGTATTTAGATGGGTTTGGCGATAGCTTCAAATTGGGGTGGAGCGTGAGGGGGGTGGCGCGTGACCTGGGTGTCTGACTTATGCGAACTTCGGATCACATATTAATTCTGAATGAAATATTAGGGACTTGGTATATCGTCTTATTGCGTTATTTCCTCCTTCGTTGGCCGGTGCAAGCAATCTTGTAAGACCAGCGAAGGTATACTATTTGCTTTTATAACCTAGGTCTATGAATCAATTGACGGAATTTACAACGATAGCATTTGTTCTTGGGCTTTTCTTTATAAGAACGCTGCAGCAGGACTTTGTGATTTGGGAAGTTTAAAACGAATAAATAACATGATACAGCGATAGCATTTAAAGACACCTGTGAGGAAACGGCAGCTATTCTCCCACTAGTTAAACAGAGGCCTGGTAGAGAATAACGCGAGACAACCCTGACTTACCTAAAGCGACACCCCTATCCCTGACCCTCCTAATCAGTGCGCCACTACTTCTCATATAACATCAACGAAATCGCATATCTATAATTAACTAACAAATACACATTATTTCCCTGTGCAGTTGTCCAAGTCCTTCGACATTCGGAGAGCACCTACAACGTCTTCAGGATCTTGAATAACTAAATGCAGTTTGATGAAGGGAAAAACTTCGCGTATTCTCCTCTGCTCCTCAGCACCCAGTTTGCCCTCTGCTATGGCCTGGCCTCCGCTGCGGTCGCTGCCGTCTTTCTTCATGTTTTCCTCTATCACGGCGTGGATATCGAGAGGCAGTTCAAACAGGCTCGTCACCAGGAAGAAGTAGGCATATTTCACGCAACTCTTGTCTTTTCCTTCTCAATACCTCCTAGTGCTCTGTCTCGGGAAGGATATAAAGACTCCTAGGGTGCCCAAATCTTGCCATGACAGCATGCGCTAATCTCTTGCAAGGGATATCCATATGCGTCTAATGAAAATAATACCGAGAGACACTTAATTGCTGCTACCTGGCTGTCTTCGTCGTAATGGGGGGGGGGTTATCTTCTGGCGTATGTGGATGGCCGACCGGCTTTCCTGCATGAGCATATGTTTCTGCGTATGTAGCTCTCAAGCCGCTCAAACTCGCGCCTTCTGGGTTCCATTATCTTCAGCTCTACGCTATCTCACGATATGTCTTCGCAAGACTCTCGTCGGGGGGGCTAAAGGGGTACTAACTTGGCGTGCAGATAATCATCTCACTGATCTGGAGAAGTACCAGTCGGAATCGTGCAGGCGATCACTAATGATCAGATTGGGCTCAACGTCCTGACGGAATTCATCATCGGCTATATGCTTCCGGCACGTCTCCTAGCTATGGTGGTGTTCAAGAACTACGGACACATCCGCATGTCACAAGCATTGACCTTCTCGCAGGATCCTATCCTAGGCTGCGAGTAAAACCCCTTCTCAGACGTCCTTGCCAACCCCATGAACCTATTGCAACATGTTCTCACGCTCAACTACCTGCGAGCCTATCTTTCTCTCAAACGACTTCAACATGCTGACCAGCCACGCGGACTATATGAAAGTTCCACCGAGACTCATGTCCTGGTCGCAGCTCACCGCGTCCGTCTGGTCCGTGATCGTCCAGATAGTCGTGATGAGCTGGGCGCTCGGCACGATCCCGGGTGCGTGCGGCGAGGGCCAGCCCAACGGCTACATCTGCCGGGGGGCGACGGTGTTCTACAACGGCGTCGGTGATCCGGGGCGCCATCGGGCCGCTGCGCATGTTCGGGCACCGCGCGCTCTACGCGCCGCTGTGTTCCTGGCTGATAGGCATCGCGGCGTCCGTCACGACCTGGTTCCTGGCATGCCGCTTCCCTGACGTTCGGATTCCGGTACCTCGGTGTCCCGCTGATCTTCGGCGGCTCCGGCATGATTCCGTCGGCGGCCGTGTACAACTACCTCTGCTGGGGCGCCGTGGGTTGGGTCTTTAACTGGCTCCCCAAGCGCAGGTATCGCGGTTGGTGGCTGCAGTACGACTACATCACGTCGGCGGCGCTAGAGAGCGGGCTTATCTTGTCGACCATCGTCATATTCCAGAATCGGAGCGTAACCGACTGGCGCGCCTGGAGCTCCGCCCGTCAGGCGCACAAATCCCTCAGCCGTCATTTTGGGCCCGCAATTGACGAAGCAAGCTGGAGTGATCAAAACATCCGACCCCAGACAGAGCTCGGGCTCCCCCTTGGGGACATTTCCTCTTGCGGGCGGGACCTGCAACCGGATAATACTCTGCTTATCCACTCGCCAGACATAGAAATCACCTAGCTCACGAGCTAACCCGTCGCACTTTCATCTCTCTCTTCCCGGCTCGATCGAAGCACCGCCGCGTACAACGCGCTCCACGACCATCGTGATCGAGAAAGTGGGGGGTGTAGCTAACTGACATCGAGCACAGGTCGGTTTCGCGATGGACCGGCCGCAGAAGAAGGCACGCTTGCCACGTTCCAGTGAAGGAAAGAGTAAATGCGCGAGGACGGCGTTACCGTAGTACGTCCCCTTACCACTAGGGTTCAACGACGTAGGCGGGTAACCTGGACTGGCGCACGGGGCAGCCGGGGATAAGCAGACCTCGTGCTCTATCCGGGAGAAAGACAGGCTTCGGGGTAAAGCGGAGGAGCGCCGTGGATTTTTCGTTGCCTGCGCTGTCCGCCGAGTCAATACTCGCAGACCGTTCAACAGCACCACCACGATGCCGGGAAGCACGGGCGCCGAATGAGGCCTCAACGGTGGCAGGAAGTCGAATCGCATCTCGCGTATTCTTTTTATCCGGTTCACGTTTGGGGTTCTAAAGGGGATCTACCTAGATCAGAGGCCTTTCCCCGTGCGGTTTTAATCAGAAGCAGGGCAATCCGTATAAATCAGAGCAGAGGGAGGCTCTTCATTCCATGTTTGGGATAGACCCACCCTATTTGACACACCCCTAGTTGTAGTGATCAGAAACGCTTGGAGGCGCCACTATTAACCGATAGCCTTGACGCCTACTCCATGTTTGCCATCAGCGATACAAAACCCCCAGAGAAGACACCATAGAGCATCAGGTACAAGCGACATGGTTGTCCCTAGTTTCGTTAACACCCAGCACCCTGCTACGGGCGTCTGTACTAGGGTCTATGGGGCGGACCCCATGTGAAGTCGTCTTGCACGATGTTGGCAAGATGCTCTCATAATTGGCATCCGTGCGTGCGTTAACTAAGCACCGGGTGACGAGTATACCCATGGGTTATTACCGCTAGGCAGCTGTCCCAGAGTCGTGCATCACCTCGTAGGTGTGTCGAAACGGCAAGGCAGCGAGAGACTGGGGAAGCTTGGGCTGGACAACCGCTTGCCTCGAGCAAACATGAAAAGTCGGCGGTAGACGAAAAAGCATCCGGAGCTGGCAAATATGATCAATACGGGAGAGTACGGGCGGACGGGATCAAGCTGGATTAATGAAGTCTTTTGTGATTCTACTCCCTCGCACCGCCACCCGGATTTGCTATCTACAATGCTAGAGTACACAACGAAAATGGAATGGTATGCGTTGCTGGTAGTGATGGGTCGTCTATAGCAGAGAGAGGTCGCCGAATTTTTCCTAGCCGGGAACTTTTGTCAGCAACACGGACATGATCAACAGCGTCAGCCATGAAGAAGGGGGGCAATCGTACCTTGTATCCCGGCACTGTCCAGCGGCCCTTGGACACCAGCTTGGCCGTCTTCTCGTCGATCGAGGGCTCGGCGGCAGCGACTTCTTCCTGTATTCCGAATCAGCATCTCCTTTTATCTCCCTAATATCCACCAGCTCGCCTGCCGGCACCGGCACGGGCAAGGCAGCAGCCGGTCCACTCCCCATTTCGAGACATACCACAGTGAGCTCGTCGAACGGACGGGCCTCCTCGATATTCTTCAAGGTCTTCTGCAGGTCCTGGAGCTCGAGGTCGACCTTCTCCTTGGCCTGCTCGGCGTTGCGGACGGCCTCGACCTCGAAGGTGTCGATGGCCTTGAGCTGGCGCTGGAGGTCGTAGGTGGCGGGCTTGAACTCCTTGAAGCGGCGCTCGACCTCGTCGACGACGGCCTGGTTCTTGAGCACAGAGCGGTAGTGCGCAAAGTCGACTGTCGTGGCTCGCTCCTGCAGCGCGGCGACGCGGCGCCGCGCGTTCTCGTTGCGTTGTTTGAACGCCTGCAGCGAGGCCGCCGTCTGGCCCCGCAGACCCAGCGACGTCGTCACTTTGGCCCAGTCGAGCTTGAGGGCTGCGCTTCGTGGCTGTTCCGTAAGAAAATAATTAGCTCACTTGTTTCGGCAGCGGAAAGCAGGCGTCAATTGGGGAATAAGGGATCCCAGTAGAATGCGGCTTCCAATATGGAATCGAACGGGCATCTCGTAGAAGCTCCTCATGCAGGGGTTGACTTACTGCCGCCATGTCTGTGATGTGTTCTGTGGTGAGGTAAAGAGAGTGGAGTAGTGAAGCAATTCGCATCAAAGTTGCTTCGGCTTGACGGGAGACGTCGGCGTTTTGGACGGTATAAATCCCGTGACTCCAATCACGTGATACCCAATTTCGATGCGGTAGGAGCTTTCCAACAGTCTGAATCCCCCCTCCCCTCAAAAGATGACACGAGAGTAAAGACTAGCTGGTTTGAATTTAATCGTTCAATACTTCAGTACCGCCAATTTAAGAATCGGGATTTACAGTTTATCATACGGAGTAGCAGCTGAAAAGTCACGCAAAATCGAGCGTCATGACAAAGGGCGAATACAACTTGATGTCACCAAGCACGGGGCACCGTACACTGCGGATGCGCCGAAGGATTCATCAAGAATCCCCTGGGTGGCTCTCTGTATATCGCGATACATAGCGGTAAACCGTCTTCCCTTCTTGGTCCCACACATGCACGCCCTTTTCCCTATCGTCATGCCAGAGCCATAGACGCCACGTTGGAAATCATCCTTGGACGCTAGATACGTTCGCTAGACACTCAAGGCCATAATCGAGTTGACTATGTCGTTGTCATTCTCTTTCAGAGCCTTGATCGCCTTCTTCCGGGAGACGCCGGCTTGGGTCTGGACCAGCTCGATGTCCTTGTCCTCCAGACCCTCGGCATCCACCTCCTCGTCATCGTCATCGTCGTCCTTCTTGGCCTCGGCGCCCTCGGCCGCCTTGCTGGGCTCGCCGTGGCTGTGGTCATGGCCAGCGTGGTCGTGGTCGTGCTCGCCACCAGCCTGGGCCAGTTGGGCGGCAGCAGCTTGCTGGGCGGCAGAGTTGAGGTCCTCGATCTTAGCCTCACCGAAGACGCTAGACTGTGTTAGAAGCTTGCATCCGTCTCGCCTGTACGTATCACTTTTGAGCACTCACATGTAGGTGTTGCTGTTGGGCGACTTGTAGACCTCTGGGTTGTTGATAACGAAAAGGATCTGTAGGCGCAGTCTTTGTCAGCCTCGACTCCGGCCGTACAGTGAACAATCTCGAGAGGGAATGTAGAAGCTGGCGTCCCAATTGCTAGTCATCCAAGCCTAATTCGAGGACGGATATTGAACGGCTTCCTCGCCATTTGCCCGGTTGTACTATGCCGCAGCCCAGTTCCCGGCCTTTCCCGCACTCGGATTTTCACATAAAAAAATAAAGCCGATTGACAACTCACGTTCTTCGGTCGGCGGAGGGTGACACGGGTGATGCCGGGGACGCGCTGCAGGTGCAGCTTCTCGATGGCCTTCCGGGCCTTCTTCTCGTTGCGGGAGTGGATCACAGAGGTCGAGCCGGCAGGGCCGCTCTCGCCAGCCTCGACCTCGGAGTCGGAGCTCTCATCATCCTCGTGCTCCTCGACGGTGGTCTTCTTAGGTTCCTCGTCGGGGAGCTCTTCGACGCGAGGGTTGGCCATTTTTTCTGCGGGAGTCTGGGAAAAACGAATGGCACTCGAATTAGTTTCTTTGCTTGAATTTTTAATTTTTACCCCTCGATCGAAAACTTGGCGGGCTGCGAAAGTGGGATGAGGATCTGGTGGGGAATATCGTCGGCTGGCGTCGTAGGAATTCTGACCAGATCACAAAATATTATGGATTTCTCGTCCGCCTGAAGTTGAAATTCCTTCCTGCACCGAAACCAAGAATGGGATTGCACTCACAGAATATCCGTTGAGCCGAGAGACGTCGTCTACCTTGGAGGGGCTAGCGAATGATTGAACCGGGTTGTGTCAATGTGGTGGAAAAGTACCTAATGTGACTGACTATGATAAGATACAAAATCTAGGGTTTACGGTTGTTGGTGACGCTAAGCCGAACCTGGAATTTTGTGCTACCGGTACCAGGTACCTCTTCCCGTGCAACTACTACCTGTATAATCACGCCCGGGGCCGTACTGTCGTAGGTATTTCTCGTACCTAGCTAGAGTTAACATTATGGAGGCATTACGCTTAGAGATATTGAAGTTGAGAGTCTTTCTTGAAAACGAGCATATGCCGAATTGTTCTTTGGGTATTCATGGGTGGTATTTATTGAAGATGCAAGGCATGTTACTTGCTAGTAGAGGATTGAGTGAGCATTATCGTTTGCATTAAGACAACCCGGTACCGCACACAGATAACAAGCCTTCATCCAAGTTTTTCTTTACGGGGCCTCTTTTTGTTTGTGGAATGTCCATATCATTGACGCCAGTCACCTTTGTAAAATCTTCGTGTGGCATACACGTCTTCCCAGACGAAGCAGCAAAAGTGATTCCATCCATCAACCCCGTGCCGGTGTATCGATGTAGTATCATGCAAGACCAGAATTCGTAGCATCAGACTACCCTCCGCTCCTCTTGCGAGGCCAGACCGTGCCAGGTCACTTAACGCCCCTGTCCTATGCGTTGCGCGTCGCATGTGATTTATGCCGAAGCCTTGATCTTGGCGAGGGCCTTGCGCTGTTCGAATCGTCGCTGCTTCTTGAGTCGCATAACCTTGAATCGGTCGAAGTCGGTCAGCGCCTTTCTTCTCTCCGTCTGCTCCTTCCGCTTGGCCCAGTTGCTCTCCTTCCACTTCGCGTCGATACCCGCCTTCTCCCACGCAGCCTTGACGGCTCCTGTTCGGGCAGCCCGCGGCAGCTTAGGAATGACGAAGGGTGCCAGTAGCACGTCCGTCAGGCGTACGGCTTGCCGGGGAACGGCGAGCTTGGGGTCCGACGAGGGTCCATCAACCAGAGCCTATAATCCAGTCAATCACTGCGCCCAATTCCTTCTTCGTTCGGATTTGTCAATAGAACATACGCGCTTGTGGTCAATGATCTCGACGATGGTGGCGAGCCGGCCGGTGTAGGGGCTGTCGCCCTGGATGAGGACGATGCGGCCGACCTCGACCAGGCGCCAGGATGGCGACTCGATAGTTGCGTCGCCCATTTTGAGAATGTGCTACGGCGAGAAGATTAGCGAAAGCTGTCGTAGGAAAATGGCGCGTAAGATATGGCGAGACGAGGAAGACGTCCGAGAATTACGTCGTAGAAGAAGTTAGAGAGACTCACTGGTTGGTGATGCCGGGGTGGATGGTCGTTCGTGATGTGGTTATTCACACGATTCTTTTTTCCTTACCTTGCAGTCCCGAACGTTACTTTCCTGAGAGGATCGGCTACAGGCGATTTTGTGTGAGTGGAAAAGTGTTTGCCCTAATCCAAAATTTGGGTCGGACTTAATCAGCCCCGGCTTTCCGTAATCTAGGCCCAATACGGATTAGTGGGGCTGCCATACGAGATTAGTCGTGAGCTTTGAACTTTTTCTTCTTTTTATCCGGAGCTTCCAATCAAGTTACAACTTTGCCATCTTTTCTTGTCCGCATAGGGAAGCATCCTATGACATTTGGATACATCGCGTCCATACAGAGAGGTAAGCAAACATTCTTTTCCATAATATGCGAATCCATTTTCCTGTATGGCTTTCATGATGAGGTAATTTGCGATTGATTCTGCTCTGTTGGCGCCCTCGCCGGGGCTGCTATAGCAGGTGGAAAGGTGATATTCAATTCTTACATATTCTGATAACACTTCGCTTGATCTGCTTTCTATCTATATGACGATATTAGCGAAGCAATAAGCTAACTGTGGCTTCCATAGGATTCCAGGGGCACGCCTTTGATGATATCCTCGCAGTTCTCTTCAACTTGCAGGCGGCTTGAGTAGCTGCTCGGGACCATAATTCTCCATGACTATTCCCGTAATGTGTCTCAGAGACTATTCTTCGCCATCTTGACAGGGTACCATTTAGCTTCTCGGCTCGCACGTGACTCTACTTGAGCTGTAAGCGTTTTTGTTCGTGTGTTGTGGCTGAACATTCGATCCATGCTCCTCGGCAAGTAAATACCCAAGGCCCGTGTTCTTCGAAGACTCTGTCAGCGGTAAGTCCAGTGCATAGTGGCCATCTATCCTGAGGTCTGTTCGTATGCCTTTGCTGCACGATGCTGTTATGACACCGGTCCTCTGTGCCCAGCTCTTACTCGTTGCAACCCGGGAGGCCCTTCTATGTTCGAAGACGTCTGCAAATACTGGTGCTGCGGCTTAGCACATCGATTATGGTGCATATCCACGCATAGAGCTTTATTCACACAGTAGTCCATGTCAATCGAGGTAATGACTGTATTAGTTAGATATGTAATGATTTTCCTAACGCCTCGCTTCGTACTCTGATCCGTAATCCCGAACAATATGATAATACAACACTGCGGCATGCACTTCGTAGCGACAAGCCCAACCCAAATAAATCATGACCTAGAAATACAAAAACTCTGGTCTGGCCATTCAAGAAAACCTGAGAGACTGTGGTATCAGAACGCCCTGCTGACCTTGATCATGTTCTGCGACCCTCCTTCGGCTCCACCAGTTCCATTGTGTCACTGGTCATAGCACGGGGCAAGGGAACGCTGTCGAAGAATGATGACTCGGAGCGGTTCAGCTCGATGTCGTCCATGCCGCCCCCCTCCTCGTCGGGCATCTTCTTGGCCTTGTTCTCCGTCCGCTCGAGGCGGCCGGCCGACCAGTGGCGGATTTGCTTGCCGTAGAAGAAGATCACGGGCAGCAGGAGGGCGACGCCCACGATGATGCAGCTGTACACGCTGAAGGCGCCGAAGAAGCCTATGTTGTCGATCCACGTCGTCACGTTGAAGTTCAGCAGGAAGCCGAAGATGAGCCTGAATGTCGACACGGTCACCAGGACAGGGCTACACGAATTAAAACAGTGATGTTAGCTTCGGACGGACCTGTAGGGTGGCGATGGTAACTGCGCTAAAGATGGGATCGTGGGAATGATACTAAAGGAGGAAGAAAGGCTTACCCGGCGAAATTCGGATAGCTCTCTACCAGATACACGCTGATGAGCGTCGTAGTGGTGGAGCTCGCGAAGTTCAGTATGAAGACGCCGATGAGGACGAACCAGGACGGCAGGCTGACGCCGGCGTTCTGGGCCGAGGAGCCGAAGACCATTGGGCCAGCGAAGCCGGCGAGGACGGGGAGGATTAGGTTGACGAGGTGTGCCTCGGGCTCGCGGCGGCCGCCGTTCCGGCGCGCCATAGCGTTGCTAACACGGTCGGCGAGGAACCCGCCGAACAGCCAGACGAGGGGGGACGCGGCGACGATGGGCAGCACGAAGAGGCCCAGCTGCTCGAACCGCCAACCGCTGGAGATGAGTACGGAGCTCGACACCTGCTGCACGGCGCCGAACGCGCCCGTCAACGCCGCGTTCAGCGCCACGCACCATAGCACGTTCGGGAACATCGCCGTCTTCATCGACAGCCACACCGCCGTCGCCGCCCGCCGCCACTCCGTGCCCGCGTTGAACAGCCCGAACTCCACCCACGGCGTCCGATACCCGTACCGCGAGTGGTCGAGGCGCGGGCGCGTCTCGCCGGGCCGCAGCGGGTACACCACCTTGCCGGCTGTGTCCCTGTCAGTCACATATCGCGATAAGAAAGGAGACTCCCGCGCTTACCGAGCTCGTCGGGCGTGCGGACCCGCCGCGTCTCCGGCAGGCAGAGGATGATGATGATCCAGGTCAGAAAACCAAGGATCGAGGTGAGGCCGTAAACCCACCGCCAGCTCATCCGGGTGACTATAAGGGGGCTAAGATAGTCATTAGCTTTAGCTCGATCAAAATATACACGCGTCGCTGATTCTCGACTGACCTCCCAACACCGAGGCCCACGATAATAACGCCCGTGCTAGCGTTGACGGCGGCGACGGCCTTGTTGCGCTCGTGGATAAACATGAAGTCCTGGATGATCAGGGGGATCAGGGCGTCGATAGTACCAGCCCCGATGCCCTGGAAGCACCGCGCCGCGATGTGGCTGTTAAGGCCCCCGCTCGTCGCCGCCCAGATACCGCCGGCCCACGCGAGGGCCCCGCACAGCAGGATGACGGGCCGCCGGCCGACGGCGATGGAGAGCGGGATCAGGACCCACGAGGCCACGCCGTTGATGATCATCGGCGCCGTCGAGAGCAGCGAGATCTGCCACGCGGGCGGGCCGTTGAGCCCCGCGATCAACGCGTCCAGGTCCGTGAGGTCCTGCGAAGTCCCCAGGATCTTGGGGTCCACGCCGCCGTATTCCAACATGAAGACCGGCAGGAGCGCGCCGATTATGGCCTCCGAGGACGCCGCGAGCGCGCCGTCTTTGAGCGGGGAGAGATGCGTAAGCAGGGTGAAAATAATAAGAGGGACATATTCAGGGGGCAAGCAGGTGGTGCTTACAGAAGCAGAGCGTTACGACGGCTAGCCACTTTCTCCATTGCGGTAAGTTGAGGGGATCTACGAGAGAGAAGACTGTCAGCCTTGGCCCCTGCTCTGTATCCCAGGCATTCTGTTGAACGGCCGCACAGTACCTTTCGGGTCCGGCGTCGGCATGGGAATGTACCGCATCTGTCCGTCGACCTCATACAGCTGCGTCGACCCCACGACGAGGTCCTCCACCGATTCCGTTAGGGCCTCGCGGCCGTAGATAGTATTACGCAGTCGTTGCCCCATGTTTGCGAGCTAGTCCAGCCAGCAGTTGTCCGTCCGTCTTTTTTACCCTGCCGTGATGTGTGTGATATGTGTCCGGTTGGTAGATTAGTGAGTGCGCAGGTAAACCAGTCACCGGTGCGCGAGCGTCTATAGACTGACTAACTCAATAGGAGGCGGCCGGTCGAAGCGTCAACGCAAGTGGGCAAGCAGACTGGACGGCATGCAACATTCGTGGGGGAATCGAGTATAGTTTAATACCAGGATACGGCACGCCGGAGGCGAGTTTCTCGAGCGTCCGTGCCCACAGATAAACATGGCTTTCGACGATCGACGAGCCGTATAAGGGTGTTTCACAAGTAGCTGTCAGTCCCCTGCCCCGCCAATAGTGCGGGCGCTGTGCGTACCTGCACTAAGATGCGTGTTTTGACACTTGGGCTTCTGTGGTTTCCGGACGAGGCTTGGCGCTGCTTGCCACGCTGACGGCGCATAGCAAGGGCGCTTGCCCTCCCAGCCTCCTTACCTCTCCTGACAAGTAGGTCCGGTCGTCAAGTCGAGGGGGTAGAACTTCCATCCGCCAATCGACTACGGACGATTAGGCTTGGGCTTGCCTCCCAAACGGTTAGGTTTCAAACCTCGAAGCACCGGATATGGAAGCGAGCTGGACAACATGAGGCTAGCGTGGTTTCCCCGGCCATCCCCCCTGTCCGAGTTCGAGAGCGCACATCACGTTTTATGAAACAGGAACCGTGTTGGAAAATAGTACGGGGCGTGCATCACGACATAGGGAAACAATAATTGGAGGCTTCCCCAGACGGTTGAGTCCCGAGACTCTTTGCGCCATTGGGAGCCGTGGGAAGCACTGCGAATCAGGAGTCGGATTCGCCTTCATCCGTCGCCAACCCGGAAGTAGATCCGCTACGAAGGGAGAAGTTCGCGCCCCGGCTACGCCCAACTCGCCAAATCGTTAACCGACCCGAGCTAAACGTTCTCTGGCGACCGCACCTCTGTTCAACCTTCACCCCCATACAAAACTCAGCGGGCCAGCTCGGACAGGGCCGGTACTTCAGCCCTAAACATCGTCGGCATCAACTACCACACATCATCACCAATATCATCGCAATATCACTGCAAGTAAAAGACATATACAGGAATAAAGAGCCTCATGTCGGCCCACCAAAAACCCCCGGGACCTAGCACTAACCCTAACCAAAGCAACAGCCTGTAACTGGCTGTACACAAAGGCCATATGTCAAAGGTGGAAGCACTACCCGTGACGACTTGGCGCTGCTGATTCTCCGCGGGGTGATAATGATTACCCGTGAGGTTGCCAAAAGCGTTTAGTTCTAGCCAATTGAACGACTTGGCGAGGTGGGCGTAACTAGGGTGCGAACCTTCGGCAGCCACAGGTGCCGGGAGGCGAAGTAATGCGGGCTGCATGCGCCACCCAAGACAGGTCGTGCATCCCTCCTTGAGATACTGAAATTTTCCGAGAACTAACTAATTCGGTGAAAGCTTGCGATGGGGTAGGCTTGGCTTGAGCCTCTCCTCATAATCGCAACGACTGCCGCATCGGTAGCTAAATATAATCCGGCGAACCTGCGCTGGGTGAAGAATGTTTAGAGTTTGTGGCGAGGGGCCAATGAGGCTAAGGAGCATGCAACCTGACGCTAGATCTGAGGCACGGCTCGGCATGCACTGCTACCTTGCTGACAGTGATAGGGGCTGCTAGGGACAGACCCATGTCTATCATCTAGTTATCGCAGAGAACCACATATAGTCCGTATGACACCAATCCACAAACCGGAAAGCTCCGAGACGCCGCTGAACCGAGTGTTTGTGATCGCAGATCGGTATAGCTATCCGGCCATTGCACAGCGCAAAAAGCGGATCAAGCAGAAGACGACGACTACTTTGTTTCGCACGAGAGCGGGCCCAGCCGAAACCCGCGCGAAGGCCGACGCTCGCAACAGTACAGCGCACAACTCCCAAGTCCCGCATCAAGCGGCCGCTGAAGATTACGTTTATCATGTCTCCAGAGGCGCGCGATTGCTGAAGAAGCGGTGCTGACGAGAAACGTTCATAACTGGATCTGATTGGTCGACCTTCCTCAAGCCTCCTATCCTCACTTGCTGGTAGCCAACGGCCGCTAGGCGCCGTCTAATTTTGGGATTTTTCTACGGCTATTCGCAACCTGCGATTACGCAGTGTACGCGGCCCGGTCCACCTGCCCCGGCGGTTGGCAACGTCGACCGGTCTGTCTCCACAGCTCCGGGAGCTTCGGAGAATATCGTCAGTGTCCGGACTCCGGAGCTAGAGCGCTTATGCAATGCTTCTTCGCGCGATGAGTGAGAGTAGTCGAGCACTCTTTTGGTGATAAGCGTGCTGTTTTATTCGCTTGAAGAAACTTCCATCGGAGTTCAGTAACGGAGCTCAGTATTTCAATATGAATTCAATGCGTCCAAGCCGTGACGTGACAGTTTGGTTCGGGATCCCACAGAGCCGTTTAGTAGCTCAGCCACAGGCAAGCCATTGTGGCGGTGCACCAAGGTCACTCACTGGAGTAGGTAGTCTAGTTAAACTTTATCCTGGGCTCTCAATGAAGTCTCCGGAGCTCTATCCTTCTTCCTCACCTTAACTAAGCATCGCGAGACAGCGACGTGGGAAAGTAATCAATCGGCGTAAACTGGCCATTCATATGTTTTGCTGCCTCCGTCGTTCTGATTCTGTACTCTTGCAAAGACAATGTTAGCGGTAACTTGAATCCAAACTCCCAGTTTGTGTGAGTGTGAGTGAGATGGGTGATTCTCATCAGCGCCATCTTTTTCCTCCCCTTCACTCATGCGTCCACATCACAACTTCACGGCATAAATCAAGTGAGCACACGTATCGACTCCTATCGTACCCTTCTGTTTCGGAGAAGGTTCGACTTCATTTCTGCATGACATCATCAAGAACCGTTGTGCAGTTAGCACCAGGGTAATTTGATTCATGGCTTTCTCCTCCGCGCCTTATTAACTCCAGTGACGTCAGGGCAAGGAGCTCAGAGGGGGCGGGATCTTTCCAGAGTGCCTTCGTAATCCGAATGCCACCAAAGGTCGGCCAACACATTGGGACACTGGGCGAATAGACCCGAACTACCAATGGGACCTTTGCTCATAAATCCGGAAGGTACACACGGACATGCCGTCATCAATGAGCAGATTAGCAAGAGACGAGGATAGTACCGCCACAATATGCGAATACCGGTTCTTTTTCGTGGGAGGAATAGGATGATTACCTGTGCCACATTAACGCAGCCTAAATCATTCACCGTCTGTTTCTATTATTATTATTGTTAGCTAAGACGTCTGTCCATGTCGCGACTTACGTCCATCCCATTCTTCCCTCCCCGCAACCAGTTGGTGAATGATATACCGAATTCCCTTGGCAAGAAGACTGTCCTAGCCGTACGGCTCAAAACACGCTGCCTCTCGTCCCATCTAGCATACACCTGTGAAAGCTGTGCTTCGCACTGAAAAGATGAACTACGCTAATATGATCGAGGAGAAAAACCTCAAAGTGAGTACGACCCTACAAGCCGTCGGGTGAGGTACGTGCACACGTGCGCGCCTCAGATCCCGGAATGGCGCTGATTCTGGCCACTCAGAAAACATTCATCATAGCGACCCTATGCTCCACCATCATCGGGACCTTCACCTCGTCCATGGGGCTCTGGGATCGCGTCAAGCAGAAGCGGCGCGACCTGAAGCAGGACGACGAGATCAAAGCCCTCAAGGACAAGATAGAGGCGGCGGACAAGCGCTCCGCCGACGCAATGCGGCGGTTGCAGCACCCACAGCCAGCGCCGCCGCAATTTAGGGACAGAGACAGGGACGAGGTCGGTGAGTCATTCGAGCGGTCGGGCGCCCTCATCCGGCGCGAGTTCGACGACGGCTATGAGCGCTACGGACGGCGGTTCGCCATCGGCGACGTCGCCACCGAGAACCGCCTCCAGGCGCAGATCATCGCCCTGCAGCAGACCGTCATCGACGTGCTGCAGGCCGCGCTCTACGACGGCCGCCAGCTGACGGCCGCGGATGTCGCGCGCCTCGTGGCCGCGTCCGACGCCGCGCGTGACGGGTCCCTCGATGCGCTCCGCCAGCAGCGCCAGCGCCTCACGACCACCGAAGTGCCCTCCCCCCTGCCGTCACTGCCGCCGTCGCGGCGCTCCTTTTCCCCGCCCGCTAACAGGAGGCCAGTCGCCGCTTTGCCTGCGCCCGGCGATGAGCTGTTCTGCCGGTACAGCCTCGACCTGCAGCACACGCGGAACAAGCCCCTAGCCTCCTCCTTCGCGCCGGGGGGCGACTGCCGGTGTCCCGCCTGCGGCGTGCGACTGGCCGCGGCGCAGCCGGACGACTTCTGGGCGATCACGAAGCGCGTCGTCGTGAAGTCCCACGACGATGGCACCAGCAGCGGCAGCGGTGGTTACGAGAGGCACGGACAGAGGCGGCAGGAGCTCGTCGAGGAAGAGCGCGAATTCCACCTGGGCCAGCGGTTCGTCGTCAAGTGCCACACTCCCGACGGCGAGTTCGCGTGCCTGCTCTGCAACCGGCACCGTGACGCCGACGCCCTCTGCCGTTCCGTCGAGGCCCTCGTCAACCACGTCGGCCGCCGGCACGACGTCTCGGAGCTGGAGCGCGAGGCCGACCTCTTGGAGATACCTCGCCAGCCCTCACAAGTTGAGAGGGCGGCACTGCCTCCCGCAGTGCCTATGCCGCCCTCTTCGCCCCCGGCTAGGAGGGAGGTCGAGGGCCTCGATCGGAGGGGGCGGGACATCGGTTTACCGGCGAAGTACCGGTGAGCGCGTTCGTCTCTCTAGATTTACTATTTCCTGTCCCAACGGGCGATGTCTCGTTCGTTAAGACAAAGACCGACAGACTGTTGTGACATGGAGTTACTGTTCTCGGCGTTACAACCTTACGGATACGGTATCAGCGGTGTCGGAGTATACGTACACCATAGCTGTGTACGTACGAAGGCCACCAACTGCGAGTTAGGGGTTGCAGGTGTTGGGTTGTGGGCGGTGTTATTGATATATTCCATATTTTTTTATGATGCGCACACGATATCTACGGACGTCCTTAATTTGTTCAATTCGCGGCGTGAAAGTTGCTTGAAGCGTGGCGCCGGTCGGCTACTTACTCTCTTACTGCTGGGATTTATGACGATGGCTTTCGGTTGGGCTATGAGATACGAGACATGAGATGATGAACAATAATATATTAACATCAGGTAGCGAATGGAACGCTCGAATGCGCATGTGTACATACTGTTGACTGGCTCGCTGCGGTGCCGGACGTATTGGCTCAGTTCCCATGGGGTTTGCCAAAGTCAGTGGAACTTCGGATTCGCCGCAGATTTTGAGCGCAGACTTCCAACAAGGCGATTTCCCATACCGTCGAAACCTAGGACATTCCCACGAAAAAGGGGCAGCAATATACAGACAAGGACAGCGCGCGCTTTTAACAGACCTCCGGTTAGAAAGTGACAGGAACTACGGATACCTGGAGGGCGCTATTCACCCAGGGTCCACAATCACAGGAAACAAGACCCGGGCGTCAACCGACGATCTTCGGAAGCATACCCCTCACGGTCCTACCAGTAAGAGTGATAGATGGCTGCGGTATCACGTAGCTCCAATAGTCTCGCGTTTAATGTTCTTGCCCATTCGCTATCGATGTCGCAAAAGCGACATGTCCACCATGTCATCTCGCATATCTGATTCCTCTTCTCAGCTGTGAAAAGATCATCTTCTTCCTCATATACTAGATAGCCAAGTGGCTGCCGAAACCGTGCAACTTGACCCGATTGCAGATAACTAATCGGTATACCTCTTGTGTGATATCACCGCCTTGTTCCAAATCAAGAATCTCTATGCCGCAGGTCGCAATGCTAACTCCCAATAAATGCAGAAGCGTAGGCGGGAAAGATCCTGTAACCTTTGGGGAGGAATCCCCGATCTCCCTGACCGCCCTTGTATCTGAACGCCGAGAAATATATTATGACGCAAGGGGAAGACGTGGTCAGGTCAAAGCCTGTTCGTGAAAGACCTTTGGAATGGTTTGATTAAAACATCATGTCACCAGTGGTGGTATCCGACGGTCATTTTGAGGTCGGCGGGCCAAAGTTGGAATTCTCAGGATCACACTGTGTCAAGGTTGATCCGAGTCATTCCCCCGGGCCTGCTAAGAAGACGTCGTCCGCCGAATCTGTTTCTTGAGGCCATTGCGGCGGGTCGATAGGTGCATATTTCAGGCTTGTTGCGCTTTCTAGCTCCTTCAGGAGGATCTCGATGCATATCTCCCATCGCCTGGTAAGTTGCGCCTTACGCTGGGAGAAGACAGTCAGAAGCGTATCTTCTTCGTCGGCACAGATGGATTCCAAATTTTCCATGTCCTTGCTGTTCTTTTCGGTTGCTCTCTGCATCTCGTTCTCCTGTCTTTCTAGCAACTCCTCGAGCGCTTTCGCCTGCCGGTCTCGCATCACGTTGATCTTCGCCTGGTGTAGCTGCTTCATATTCTTCTCTAGGTTGTATTGCTGACCGAGTTCGCGCAAGTCCCGTTCTGTAACAACACGTGCTGGCATGTCGTCGTCTGGCTTCTGTCCGAGTCCGTCACAGTAGGCTTCCATGTGCCTCAAACGGATGCGTACATGTTTCTCGCTCTGTTCCAGCGCTGTCCGTAGATCCATTTCCGCAGCCACTTGCCGGTCCTCCAAATTAGCGGCTGTCCTAGCATGCCGGTCCTTCATCTTCTCGGTCGCGCCCGAATGCTTCTCGGCGAGGGCAAGCTTCTGTTGCGTGTGCCTTACGCACATCAACCACTTAGCCTTCCTTTCAAATACCTGAAATCGTTGCATCTCTTTCGCCTGCTCTGCTCGTAGCGACTGCAATGCCGTAGATCTCTGCGTGCGAGTTTCGGCCTCGAGCCTTTCATGAGCCTCCTCCGCGGCTTGCTGTTGTTTGGCAGACTCCTCGGCCGCAAGTTGCAGGATGCGCGCCTGTTCCTCCTGTCGCCGCCGTTCCATTTCGGCTTCGCCGTTGCAGAAGTTGGGGCAGCCTACAAGGGGGTCCCAACGCGCACCGCAGATGTAGCAGAATTGGGCTTTACATCGGCAGGTCATGTGCGTACAGCCCTGGGTGAGTTCGACCAATGTCCGGCATTTGTAGCACCTTCTCCAGCCCGACATCTCTCCCATCTTTAGGACAGCGTTCAGTTCCCTGTCTCCCGGGCAGTCCTGTCCTAGAGGATGAGCAACTCTCCCACACCTAACGCAGACCCGCGTTCGGCAATTGGAGCAAACCGCCTCCAAATGGTGCTTAGGGTCGATCTTGTCGCGGGGCGGAATGAACTCCCCACAGCCCGGTTTGCAACAGAAGATTCGCGACTCCCAGGGCGTGCTGAATTGCAATACCGCCTTGAGGAAGCTTATCTGTTCATCGCGCGATAGAATCATCCTTATAATCGAGCTCGGTATCGGCTGGGTACAGCATCTGGGGGGCATCCTTGTCTCTTCGGTTGTGGTTTGCTTGATCATGATCCGCAAGCACTTCGAACAATAGCTATGACCACATGGTAGCTTAACTAAGGACTCGCCAGGGGTGACATCGTCGCGGCAGGCGCTACAACAACTACAGCAGCGTCAGCGTTGGTAGTAAGCGGCGGGATGGTGGCGCAGACAAACATGGACGAGACTTTAGATGGCGGCATCGACTTCCGCTTGCTTCGCATCCGTGACAGGCCCCTCTTGATAGTGAATAGGCTTCTCCTAGTGCTAGCACTGAGTAGACTCGGGGTATAGTGGGTTTCGCTGGGCGGCACCGAGTCATACTTCGATGGCTTGAAATGCGGGTCGATCTGGGCGAGGTAGTTCTCGTATTCGGCGAAGGTAAGGGCTTTGGACCGTTTCTTCGTCAAAAACCTCACTGCCGACTCTGAAGCGCCTTTGGATGGGAGTGATGTCGGCGCAGCACCTGCCGACTCTTCGGAGCCGGGTGAGACGATTTGCGCATGGTTGGAGTCCGGTGTTGCGCTCGACTCGGCGCCGGGGGTATCGTGCTTCTCGGTTGTCGAACCGGCGGTAGACGGCCGCGATAAGGAGATACCCAAGCTACCAGCTCTGGCCATTAAGCCTTGAAAATACGTCTCAAAATTGCGGATAGATAGCTGCAAGACCTCGCTCATGTACTCTTCCTCATTGAGTTCGGGTAGGCCGTTGCCGGCCGGAGATAGGGCCATGTCTGTTATGGGAGGCTTCTGCGCAGACACGCCAGTGTCCATGGTGATGGTCGCGCATTGAGATCAGATTGCAAGTTCACTCGATGAATTCAGTTGTCGACCCAGGCCGGAAAGGATTCGTTTAGGCGACCCCGTCAAATCGTCCGACATCAACTCGAGTGGGGCCGCTCGTGATGGGCCGCAAAATGATACTATACTGTTGCAACTCTTTGCTGAAGCGACGTCCGGATATATGGTAATAGCAGGGAAACGGAGCGGAAGAGATTACTGCCTGCTGCCTCCCACATGCCAATGTCGAACCGCAAATAGGTCGGATCCTCAAATCATGCGGAGAGGTAGATATGTCAAGTGCCGTCGAAGTCGGTGATTAAGCGACCAAAGACCCCGTCCGTACCAGGTTTGAATAGTTTGAAAAGCTGGCAAAAGAATCTTGGAATAGATAAGAAGTGGAGAATTCAAGGACTGGGATTGGTTGTTGGATACCTACTAGATATCTGCCGGTTACAAACTGAGTCGACCCGATGTTTTTGCTTTTGAATGGATGGCTCCTGTCACAGATGCAGGATGAGCTATAAACTCCAATGCAGGCGGGACTCTATGGCAAGTTGGTGACAGCACTAGGAGACGAACCACTGCCGAAATCTAGGTCGAGGCTCCACCTAGTCTAAGGGATATGGATGTGAAGAGAAGATAAGAGTCGAGATCCGCTGAGGCAAACGGGGAAAGTAATTAGAAAAGAGAGATACAACGGGGGGAGCGGACAGTGAAAGTTTCGACGTGAAGAGCAAGACATGAGCTTGTGGGTGATTTGATGTTGTTACGGTAATTCAAGTTTTACACATGCCATGCCCCCCTCACGAAGGGCGCGTGGGTGGTTGAATATGGTCCCTCCTACAACAGCTTCAAGGCCCTGCCACCTAACTTTAAGCATTAATACCATTCGAATTGGAATCGCGCCACCTTCTACTTAGATCTGCATAGGTACGTACCCTATATAGGTACTTCACGAAACCGATTTGGTAAGGTGAGGCTGGGCTGCATGGACAGCACACCACGTTGTAGACGTAGGGTAGTCTGTGGCGCTAACGTTAGGTGGTACTGCACCTTGCATCTGCACCTGCACCTGCACCTCACTCGATGTCCCTGCCATAGGACCCCAGCCTTCCAGTTGGACTTGCACGTACGGTTGCACTTGTGCTTATTACGCTTGCTGTCAGTAATACAATATCACACCTAACCGTCTATTCCAAGTTTAACTTGACGAATTAGCCGAACTGGCCACTTCTGAGAGGCGGCTCGCCGTCTTTTGATTTACGGGCTTTCCCGCAACATCAGCAGATCTGCCCGCAGTTTGTGATCATCTAACGTTACTTCATAGATGTTGGTGTGAACCGGGCGAGAATATATGTACTATATAACCTCGGTGGAAGCTGGGAACCGGGATCGTGACCACAAGGGCTCCATCGAATGTCCATGAGGATCATTGCGGATTTGAATGCCGGGGAACCAAAGGATATTATATGGGGATGGCCTGTTGGCTAAGCACAAATGTTCACCGAGCTGTCTTGAGGGGACAGGGCGAGATCCATTAGTGCTAATTAGGTTGCCCAAGCCTAGCGCAACGTCATTAAAGAGTGGAGTTCGTGGGTTGGTGGGACGATGTTAAGGCCGATACGAAATCCGTACGAAGGACATCGAGGAAACACATGCATAAGCGATGGGGTACTGAAAACTGAATTCGAGTGCATAAAAGGGACCTTCTACTCTTTTACCTCTTACGACCTCAGGGATGCCCTGGCGGGCCAAGGCCATACCAACAATGAAGTTCAGGCTTATTCAGGAATTTCAATTAGCTTTGATGCTAATGCCCGCTTTCTAGCCCTGCGCCATTTTAGACTATTTTCGGGCGCTAGCTTACATAATAGGTACTGAAGGGACCTTCTGCTGGATCCACTGTTTTGCATGCGACTGGTCTCCTCAACTTGCCCTTCACACGCCTCATGGCCTCATAGGATGTATTGCATTAGGCAAACGTCTAAGGGCCAATTGGAAGGGGCTTGAATCCACATACTAGAGGGCCGCCAGTACACCGCATAGCAATATGATGCGCTTCTTATAACCGAAAGTGCACAAAAAGGAAACTAGATTCTTTCCGCTCAGCCTCCTTACGAATGAGGCTTTCCCAAGCACTCGGTCCAGCTGCGCTACTGATAGCCCTAAACGAGGTACTCACCGAATATTGCAGGGAGAGCCTGGCAAGCCACGGAGAGATCCGCATATGATGATGCAACATATCTTCCGCAAGTGCCAAGCCAGTTGGAGGTTGCTTTCCTCAAAACCCGGCCACGTAATGTTGCGCCCCTTCCGACAGGGTCGCCTCGTTATAATGGATATAAACACGAGTGAAGTGATCCGATAGGAATTGGGAAGTCTGCAAACTCTTCTTCGTTAGTTAAAGTCCTAGGAACGAACCATTACGAATGGTCGTTTGACGTATCCGTTGATTATGCCCTTTTGAACGATAACTCCCTGCTACATTTAACATGGGTGCCGCTTGTTGAGCTAAATAAGCGTCCGTCTTAGCACTAAAGCATTGACATGTAGGCACAACTAATCTTGGCATTGTAAGGACATATCACAAAAGGCCTCAGCCTCGCCAACTACGGGATAACCGTACCGGGCGAAGGGGTAGCAGCTTGCTGCACCTGCGAAACCGAATAGGAGAGCTGCAAGCACAGGCCCATTCTTTCTGATACAATTAAGGCGTTTCAATGGAGGCGCTTTTAGACGCAGACTTCCCTACTGTCAGACTTAAGGTGTACCACTGGTGAATCCTCACCCCTTCCACCGTATAACTTCATTTGTGCTTTTCCACTAACCTCTGTTTGCTGTATCCACGGATCCGAGTTCAGGATGCTTTGTAAGCGTATACATCACCTAAGCTAAGCTGTGCAAAGGGGTCGGTGCGTTACCTGGCAGCGCCTCTACGCCAGCATTTCTGTTAGTTGTTACTGCCACGAGTAGACCTGATATAAAAGGCCGAAATGCTAGAAGGGATTTGACGTGCAGGCAAGAGCAGCCTATATTTCAACCCAATGTGGGACGTTATTGCCTTGTTCGAATTGTTTACCTCGGCATATACATGCTATAATGCCGTGTAGCCCGCCTCTAGATGCAGTCTTCAACATAGTATGCAGTACGGCGACTCTTTAGTCATATCAAGAGCAGAAGTTCAGCTTAAGTTACAGACTTACTAATAAACGCATTCCAAGACAGGCTTCACTACATTGCTTATGGTACATCGTAGACGTACGTACTGTCTCTCTCGGGCAGAGGCCGGAAGTGAGAAAAGAACACTATGTGCTAGGTGGACGTGCTGGATTGTTACTGTGCCCGGTGCGACCAAAATAATTCCAACTGCACGAACATAGACATATGCGACCACGAGCAAGCCAGCAGGCGCGGTGCCGCCGCCTGTCCCAACCTCGAGGTCAGGCGGTATCTGGGATACGGCCAGTCTCTGTGCATGAAACACGACCAGGAGGCGCGCGAGGAGCGCAAGGAGGAGGCCGACCTGCTCAGGAACATCGCGCGCTTGGACGCGGGCATCGAGAAGGCGGGGCCGTTCACAGTATGGCTGTGGAGGAACGAGCGCGCCTTGCTGACGGAACGGCTCGCGACCTTGCGACGGAAGGCCCTCCTGACCAGATACCGCGACGTTATGAACCGCTTGAACGGTGACCCGCCGGTACACATGCGTCTGCAGC
The DNA here is from genome assembly GCA_004155035.1 of Monosporascus sp. 5C6A. Classification (NCBI taxonomy): domain Eukaryota; kingdom Fungi; phylum Ascomycota; class Sordariomycetes; order Xylariales; genus Monosporascus; species Monosporascus sp. 5C6A. The sequence continues at coordinate 95,592 of QJOB01000192.1, read as the reverse complement.
AGGTGCGCGGGGAGCTGGGGCGCGAATGACAACCTACGTGGGCCGGCCGGCACCCGCGGGCGCTCCGGCCGCGGGCGGAGGAGGCGGAGCTGGAAAGGGAGCGCGAGCGGGAGGAGAGTTGGCGGAGGAGAGTCGAAGAGAGGGATGACCACCGGAAGGGAGTGGAGCGAGCAAGGCGTGCGCGGAGTGAAGCCCGTCTGATGCAGGCCGAGCAGAGAGAAGCCCTGGGAAGAGTGGCCGAGGAAAGAGAAAAACAAGAAGAGGGAAGAGGAGCGAAGGGAGTGGCGGAGAGCAGACGCTCCGAGGAAAGCTAAACTCCTACGTAGGTTTGGTTTGGGGCCGGATAAATAGGGTACAACCTGAGGGTAGGGGCGATAGCGTCTCTAGACAGTATGGAATTATTGGCACCCATAACTCGCCGTGAAATCACAACTATTACTACGGCAAGCTGTCCTGTGTAGCAGTCGGTTACGGTGCAGAGGATACAGACCATGCATTCGGTATGGTTCACTGACTGGTTGCCAGATTACCTTTGCGCCAGAAGTGAGTACATGAGCCACCGGTCCAACTGGTCTTTCGATTATAGCGTCCTTTGTCTGGATTAAAAATTATATGATAAAACCTCCTGATTCTTTACAAAGTAACTTCGTTAACGTGGCGACATGTGTGGGCGCCAACGAATTTCACATGGCTAGTTGCCAACAGGCTCAATGTTAGCCTCCGACCAGCTCATTGTGTCCCATGGAGAAAGGGAGACCCTGCTTGCCACGGATCACCATTTTCGCTCGTAGTAAAAAGGGCAGAATCCCACCCTGGGAACAAGCCCCCAAAGTCTTCCCGGCCAGTGTCGGATACTTGCCCAGGCACTGTTAGTCCAGATCCACCACCGCCGTACTGTTCCTTCAGTAGTTCCAGTAGGACGTCCTTGGCGAAGCAAGGTTCATTCCCGAGACCCTCCGTGAAACCGGGATCCGCCAATACGATATGTCTTTGGAGTAGGGTATGTACTACGAAGGCCCGTTGAAGCTGACGGAACGCCGGGCTGTTATTCGCGTACGCTCGGGCTACGCCGCCGAAGAAAGCGTAGATATATTCGGCCGTCAACTGGGCCTTGGGAAAGGGGTCCGTCGTGTACTGGAGATCTGACGTCGAAGGGCCTGATTGCTCGCTCAGCGCCGCTGCCACCCCGGTCGTAAGCGAGGGCAGCCTGAAATAGTCACCTAGTTCGTATGCCTCGCAATATGCGACGAATATGGACGAGTTGAAGCCTGGTGCGTTTTTCAACGAGAGCTCTGCTACCGCGTCAGAACTCGTTTTAGCAGTGGTATTCGGCTGGTGTGTATTACCAACCTCCGCCATAGATGAACTCCAACAGCCACCAGACTTTGTCCGCCGGGATTTCTTCTATCGTGACGCTGCTTGCCTTCGCTACCTGCTCTCATCCGCGTCAGTCGACATAATAGGCGCCCCCAAAGAGAGCCGAAGGCGAACATACCACGAAGGGCCCGTCCAGGGCTTCCCTAAACCACTCGGACCGGCTGCAGAGGATGGACCCGTGTACGGCGAAAGCCCGGTCTCCGCATATGATCGTCGCGTCTGAGAGCTCGCCGCTGCGTAAGAGGCTGTTCTCACGGAGGGTAAGCGATAGTTACCATCAAGATCGCAGCGACCGAATGCACTTACGCCAGGTCGAACATGGAATGCGTTGTGCTTACACTCATTTTGTAGCAGCTGTCTTTGAAGGCTCGTCTACTTCCTTAAGATAAGACTGTGGGAATGTATCTACGGTAGGGCGCTTTTAGAATGCGATGGTTAATTCGTGTTTTATACGGCTTGCTAGTTGCATTGGTGGCCTGAATCACACGGGGACGCGCACTAGGTCCTCAGGTTTTTTATTTACGCTCTGAATAACGGTTGCGCTGGGGGTTTCTGGTACCATGACTTGTCGCTTTATTGGGGAAAATGTTAATCAGCAAAGGTTAAACGCGATATCCGTCTGGGAGCAACGGGCTTTTTGCGGATGTGAATCACCAGTCTTTGGTGTATGAAGGGCGCTCAGGATTTTGCAGGATTTCCACAAAGCACACTGACTTTGGATTTGACAGTAATAAGTAGTCATTGGCTGATTACGTTTAGTTGTTACAATGACTTTGTGAGATAGTCTGGGAGTTGATCCGAAAGTTGATACTATGCTTAGGACGAAAGCTCTGGCACCAGCTTAGGATCTCGGTATGGGGCGAACGCCGGTTTACGAAGGTCTAGGGAACACTGCGCGTGACGTTTTTGGCAACATCTGAACCTTGAAGAGATAAATACGATATATGACTTGATGGACATCCTAGATGCGATATTTTGACGGAGTTTTGAAGCTTGACCCTTGATCTAGAGACCGCTAAGGCAGCCCAAGTCTGCGTCATCTCAAGGCGGATACTAATTACCAAATCAGAGGAAAAGTAGCTACGTGTGGGTATTTTAACTTGAATGGTAGAGTTGTATGATGTCACGCACCTTGAACTGAATAACCTACGCGTGAGCACAGCCACAAAGTTGCCACCCCCTTAACCAGTTCGCTGGGTCGCACCCCCAAGGCACCGAACCATTTAGTCCGCTACTGCGTGATGTAGGCCCGGCTGCCGCTCCCTTATAGACAGGAGCCGGGCGAGAATCTATGAGTCTTTCTTTTCCACGTCTTTGTAGATGACTTTCTAGCGTACTTGAGCTCGATTAATCAGGTAGCCTCAGTTCGGCGAGCCTACCCCGAGCGGTAGTACCTGAGGCGCGACTCGCGGTGTCCCAGCAACAGCTACTCCATGGCCGTGGTTGCTCGCGGCGGCGGTAGCAGCGGGGGCGGCTATTGCTGGCCTGTGTGCCGTATGGTCGTTAGCGCTGCGATAATCGCCGTACTGTTGTGATTGGCACTGCGTTTTCTTGGCCAGCACTCTTTAATGCCGTTGCTGAGGTTCTACATCTCGTACGGTCGACCACATCTAGGTCCAAACATGGGACTCAGCAATAAGTTCTTGGCGCCATTTGCGATTGTGTTCATCCAAGAATGCACGAACTCGGCATGGGAGACGGCCTTCTGGTGAGATGGAACTCTGTAGAGAGTGCCATAATAGGGCGTGATCCGGCTGCGCTCCTTCTGATTGAACGACAACATGGTGCAAGTCACTCAGACGAGTTAATGCCAAAGACGGGTACAATCTAGAAAAGCTGACCCCTTGAGGACGAGGTGAGGTGGGGCAAAGCAAGATATGACAAATGTCAGGTGCTTTCTAAATTGATCTCAAGAAGGTACTGACAGCTACTGCGTTGTCTTTACGCCTTCGACTTTGTATCTTGCCACTGTCGCCATTAGATAGATGGGCCATTGTAACTACAGCGATAGGATAGTGATCCTATTTGACCACCTTGCCTTTTACTTTATCCATTGATAGGGCCTGTGCAGCTACTCCGGGAAATAGGCACACAACTGTTCGTCGATCAACATACTTCCTTGTATTGGAGCTTTCCAGTCACCTCATCATCAGCTCATCGCCATGATTACCACGAGCTGCCTCTTCAGCTGCCTTTGGCTCCTGGCCGTCTCGCCCCTGGCTTCGCCCCTCGGACGCCCTGACTTTCAACCAAGCCTGATCCACCGCAGCGGCGTCAAGAGACATGTCGACACCTTCCGGGGCGGCGCCATTATTGACATCCCCCAGCTGTCACATGACAAGCCCGCCATCATCTCGGTCGACGCGACGTGGAACATCCCCTTTATAAAACCGAACCCCGGCGCGGACCTTCGCGACGTCAATAACCGACACGAGATGGGACAATGGGTCGGTATCACTGGCGGTCATTGTAACGACCCCGCCGGGGGTGCGTTGCTGCAGGCAGGTACGGATACGGCTGTAAGTGCTCTACCACGTATTTTCTCCTCCGTCCTCTTGCCATGTTCTAGCTAAATTTTATGATGGCAGCTGCTTGAGGACGGAAAGACTGAGGCGTTCGCATGGTTAGAGTGGCTGCCCGCTGCCGCCTTTGCTCTACCGCCTGAGAATATGACAGGTACCAACCTCCCACGTCGTGTGGAGTGTCTGGTAGACTAACGAACCCTCACTTAGTTCATCCGGGAGACAATATCCGCGTGACCATCCGCCTCGACACCACCGACGAAGGCTTCGTGTACGTGGCCACCTACCATGCCACCCCCATAATCCGAAGTCGGACCCTCTACGTTGCTCCTATTCCCATACTCAAGCTGACCTCAAAATTCACAGCGAAATCCAGAACCTCAACACAGGCCAGAAGTGGTCGGACGCCGTCGCCAACCCGCACCCCGAAGCCGCGGGCTCCGCGATGTGCCTCGGGAACGGCACGGCGTGGTTCCTCAATGAGTGGGTGCTCGGCGTCCCCGGCGCGAAGCCTGACCGGGACCGGACCGTCTTGCCCGTGTTCAGCAACATCAACTTCACAGACGTCCAGGCGCGCGACCAGCTCGGCCAACGCTTTAATCTCGCCGGCCCCACTGCCGACTACTGGAACACGACGCAGGCGGGGACCGAGACGCCCATCTTCATCTCCGAGCCGGTTGGTGCCGAGGAGTTCGTGGTTTATTCTCCCGAGGGTAAGAACTGGGTTCCGCCGGCTGAGTAAGGTTATGTCCCCTGCCATTGGGGGAAGGGGGGGAATGTTGGCGTATTGAGTGGGCGTCATTTGGGCTGGTGGTTTGGTCTGTGAGGTCAGTCAGCAATAACATAGCCTACCTATAATTGGACAGAATCATGACATGAGTCCTGAAGATATCAAGAAACAACACGGAGCGGATGTTGCTGCGGTTTGTCGAGTTAAGAAAGTAGTAATAGTCTAGCTAGATTTGGGCTCTAAGAAGCCGTGGCTAGAAGCTCTACCTAAACCAGTGTGGGAGTCCCGGAAAGAGGCTGTTCCGGGCTGTCACCCTGCTCACTATTTTGATGACTTGCAAGGACGCCCGTTTTCTGTAACAGAAGCAACTCGTGCTGCAAAAGGCTGCTGACTTCGCCATGGGTGCGGCTACTTATTCCCAAACATCAACAACGTCTTCTCTACTGGTTCTCTTGGGAGTTATCTCTTATAGTATTCAAGGTCCCGTATGAGACCCTCACATTGCGCATTGAAGCTTTTGAAACTCAAAGTAATTATTACCAGGTTATTTTAGTTATGAGTTAGTATAAGATTCAGGTAGTTTTAATTTAGGCATTAACTTAGTTAATTTAATTCCTAACCCTGTAAACCTTATCGATCCTTCACGTAGCCTTACGTAACCCTGGCACAAATGTACCTTTGTCGCGGCCCGACGGTCTTGGAGTAGCGAAGACTTTTTGGTCCCCAACAATATACTTTTCCGTAATGTACAAATCCTTCCAGGGTAACCCCATTGCTCCCTGCCGGTAGCCTCACCTTCTGCAATATCCTAAAGGCTGATGCACGTAAATAACACGCCGACGACAAGATGACATCGGAATTCCTCTACTAGTACACGCATCATATATGTCCCTTTATACTAGCCAGCTCCGCGCCAGCTACTCCATTCTACTTCTGCTTCAGCTTTGTATGGTACCTCACTTGGCACAGTGCTCAGCCTCCGTCCCGGGAAATCTCTGTGAGTGTCACACCGTATACCCATCCCGGATTTGCGGTTCGACACGTCATGTAATATACCATTCCAATTTCTAGATAATTCAGCCAGCAGCGACGTTGCTATACTTACATCCTTTATACGGGTAATGATACTTTCTAAGGTGTCCTTCGTCCTGATACGGTAATATGAAGGGAACGCGGGAGTGAAATCATTTCTGCGGCGCGACTTACTCCCTTGCCTCGCTACTAAACTGACATAGGTCCTACTAAAGCCCCCATGCGTCTTTATTGGCTCGGTTATGTACGTAAATGTCTTACGTGGAATAGTGGCTTTCGGTTCATGTCAAGCATAGCGCTGAACTAGCTTCCGGGTTGATAGATCCGGCCCGTCACAGTTTAACAAACGTTTGTGGCTCTAATTAGTCAAGTCCGCGAACGTTGCAGGCTTTCAAGTAGCGTCAATCGTCTAAATTTTAGATCCAGAAGATCCGGAAGCCCATTCAAAGGAAAGTTCAATACATCGTTAAAGTAAGTGTACTTATAAGTACAAGTGCTGTAAAATCGATCCTCTCCACGATGACCGGTCCCCTGACCTTTTCCTAATAGTCTCATGCCTTCTGTCCTGCCAAACACTCGCCCGAAACCCGGTGGTGCCATAAAACGTCCCCAGACCATCGAACTCGAGCTACCAACTTGTCAGCCCAGAGCTCTGTTCGCGACGCTGAAGTCGCCAATTATCTCCTCGCGGGCGCGGGATGACGGAGCCAGGCAAACCAGGCGCTGATGTAAGCTGGGGGAAGGGCTAAAGCGGCCAAGATAATGGACGCCATGTCGTCAGCACTCAGGATACCGCGGTCGTCGTTTGTGGAGGAGCTATTAGCAGCAGCAAGTTCCGGCAAGCAATTCGCGAATCTTTTTGTGGTTGATTGCAACTCCGCGTTATCGCGGCTCTTGTTTCTCGGGACAGTACCATTGAGCAGTAGCGTCATTGTGTTGTTGACGGTACCGACTTGGACGAGACCGCTTTGAATGACGGCGCTCAAGAAGACTGAAGAGTAGTTGTCATCGCAAGCGCACAGGGCGTAAGGATCGCATCCGCAGAGAATATCCATCGTTCGGTGCTCCCTAGTAGTGGCATTCAAGAACCGGTAAGGTTGAGTGTGGGGATATAGGAACGCTCCATATGCCCGGAGTCCCAGCCAGAAGGAAAGCGAAGCACCGACGAGATACAAGGGCAGAATGCCGAGGGGGTTCCTAAGCCCTGACTTAAACGGAATAGAGTCCGTAATAGAGTCTGTATTGACTTTATAGTACTCCCTGCGTGAGACCCGTGTGATTCCATCACCCTGGGCGACTCGGCTGTAGAAAGGCGCCGAGCCACCTTTGAGGCGGCCGTTCGCATTCTTGCATCGGGTGTTGTTCGCGCCGCAACGGTTTATTTTCTTTTCCAACTTCGGAGAGGGCCACGGACCGCCAGCGACGCTCAAGACAAGGAAGGTTAGGATAAGAAATACGGCAGTGTGGGCCTTCATGTTCGCGGTCGGGATGCTAGACGCTTACAGTGGTGCGGGCCGGGGCGGATAGCAACTTCGGCGGATGAGGTTCAAGTCTCGGTAGGGTTGTCGGGAGTGTTTGAGTTCAGCTTTGGTCATATCTGAGGTTTATTCTCAGTTCAGGGAATTGCTTAAATAGAAGATCTGACTACTGCTTTGGATTTTACCTTGCGAGGCTTACTGGTTCATTTTGCTATATTGAAGAGCCACGTTTAGGAGGCGAAGTGGTGCCATGTCCAATGTATCATTCCAGTCTTATTACGTTGAGGCTCCTTGGCTATCGAACGTGTGGGCTGAGCAAGGGGGCGGCCCAAAGCTTCGGTGCCCCTTTGGCCCCACAACCCCCTGGCACAGTCTCCAACCCAGCTCTCCAACCCAGCGCTCCAACTCACCTCTCCAACTCACCTTTCCAACCATCCAAATATTTCGTTACAGTTTGAGAAATCACATCAAATCCCACACTCTTGCAGCGAGCCCTTCAAGAAAGCAGCGAGTGACAGCAGTTCTTTACGAAGTATTTCATGGATTTATTTGTCCAGATACCACCCATGCAACCCAGCTCCTCGGACTGGGGTTATGGCTCCAGTGCCGGAGCCACAAGCATTCGCATCCTTGTGCGTGCCGTCCCATTAATTGCCAACTTGCCAAGGCTTCTGATACCCCACCTCAGATCACGATTAACGCCAACCCCCGGACCTCACTTATAGGCCATTCGTTCTCTGCAAGTTTTCCTTATCCATTGCTTTGGTCGTGGTCTTTGTTATCCTCGCACTCCTGGATACGCTTCTCCACAGGCTGTCTTTCGCAGTCGATCCAGCATGGGGTTATTTCGTCACTAAAATCGTCCCCATCACCGTCGGCACTGTCACAGCACTTACCTCCGACTTCCACACTTGCCAGAATCATGCCCCTCATGCTATGCGCCCCAGATAAAGGTGCAACAGCTGGCAGCATCATTCTAACTAGCCTTTTCCCGGTGCCCAGTATCTCGGATTCATCTTTACAAGAAACTGATTCATGATATTCCCACACCTTGGTCTACATTATCGGCCTTACCATCCTTGGTCTCAAGGCTGCCTTCCTGAACACCAAAGACTACCAAACAGCCATCGCTACTTCGTGGCCCCTCCATGTCTTGCTGGGCGCCTATAGTCTCATAGCACTGTATCTTTTCTTCATAATTTTCTATTTCCGTAGAAGAGTAACTGGCCTGCGGCGGGACCCCGCCTCGATCGCTGATCAATTTACCCTCTTCCAGTACCCCGACTTCCTCGACGAATTCCGAGGTGCTCGCATTGCCCAAAGATCCTCGGTGAGGGAAAAGCTCGGCAACATGACCTTGAAACTGGGATACTGGGCCTCGAGGCCAAGGATTCGGGTATGCGGCCCACGGGATGCGTCCAGTTAACGACACGATGTCATATTCTTCCGGTATGTACATGTACTTCCTCTTGGAACAGGAACATGCAATTGCTAGATCTTACAACCCACGACACTATGTAGTAGGTAGTTACACGAAAGAACTACTAGACTTGGCGAAGAAGTCTGAAAAGCAGGACTAGAATGGCTCATATACATCAACCAGACAGCCTTTGTGGACGATTCGGCCATGTTGAGCATCGAGGTATGAGACTTCCAGGAATAATGATGAGGCTACCCCGTAACGTTTTAGTATGGGAAACTTTTCAGGATAAACTCAATGCTTCTTCAGGGTAAACTCTTGTTGTAATACAGCACAAAATAAGTGTATATGTCGGCAGTTGAGGTGATTTATTGGAAAAAGCGGTAAAAGGAACAAACGGGCTTTGATGTGGCTCTAGAATTGCAAGGACAAAGGAGCTGAAGCCTATATATGGCTGCTCCCCCCCACCCCTAGTTCTAGGACAGTAGAGCAAGCAACCTCCTCCTCCCAGTCTCTAGAATTGCAATGCATTTGCCGACAGTATATTTGAATAACGGTAACTAGGCTTAATAATGCATAATAACCGAAAATCAATAGGCTTAGTAACAGGTTGCTAAGTTTTCATATATATATAAGTATGTTAAAAACGTATAAATCGAAAATAAAGCTATTAATAAATATAAAAAAGTTCTTATTAACTGTTGTTTTTATTTTTAACGAATTTGTAATTTTATATAACTATACAAGGTAAATAATAAGTCCAAACCTGGAAAGAAAAGCTAAGCTAATACATAAAAATCATTATACGATTAATTTCTACGATAAAAACTATACCTAATATCTTCGAATACGATAATTTATTAAATAGTTTTTTACGATTAGGATAGATTGCACACCTTAGTCCCGTGTCTTACTCCGATTCCGAGTGGTTGCCGACAAGCTTCAACCCTGATAAACCTTATGCTCGCTGGCCATCTTATATAACTATACAAGGTTGATATATGTCTAACTTTTATTTCCAGGCTGAGCTAAATTTACAGAAAATTATTATACGATATAATTTATACAATAAATACTATATCTAATATCTTCGAATATATAACTAATTAATAATTTTCATAATTAAGATAGATTATATATCTTTGTTTTATATTTTGCTTTAAATCCGAATACGTAGTTACCGATAAGTTTTAACCTTAATAAACCTTATACCCGTTAACTTTACGGTTCGACAGGATTAAATAATATAGCTTTATACGGTAAACCTTAAAGATAAAACTTAAAAGTATATAAAAAGCTTTAAAAGCTTTAAAAGCTTTTGCTAGTTTTGCAATTAGGAAATCCAATCTCGATTATTTTTACAGCTTTTAAGTTATTATTAATTAAAACGTTATTATTATTAAATATTACTATATTCTGGACTTTAAAATATATAAAACCGCTTAATTATAACGGTAAGGTTTTTATAAAAACCATATTATTTACGGTATTTTACTTTTTATAAAGTTACCGAAAATCCAAGGTTGTTAGTATTATTGTCGATTTAGAAATTCTTTTCCAAAAAATAGATTTTGACGTTTAATTTTAAGTTACGATTGAATTTTCGAAAGTAAAAATAATTAATATTTAAAAAGACCTAATAATAAATAAAATGCAAGGTAAAATATAGGTCCAAGCCTGGAAAATAAAGCTGAACCAATGTACAGAAATTATTCCACGATTAATTTCTACGATAGATATTATACCTAATATCTTCGAATACGATAACTTTTCAAATAGTTTTTTACGGTTTAAATAAATTGCATATTTTAATCCCGTACTTTATTCCGATTCCGAGTAGTTGCCGACAAGCTTCGGCTTTAGTAAACCTTATGCCCGTTAGCCACGGTTTAGCAAGGTTTTTAAAGGTAGAAAATAACTTTGTATGGTAAATTTTAAAAATAAACCTTAAAAGCGTATAAAAAGCTTTGCAAACCTTTGCCAGATTTATAACTAGAAAATCTAACTTCGATCGTTTTTACGGCTTTTTAAATTATTATTAACCAAAATACGAGCCGAAATACTATAACATACTATATAACCCTAAGTTCGAAATACTTATTATCCGTTACAGAAAAGTTTCGACAAAAACCGTCTTATTTATAGCCATTTATTCGAAAAAGATTACTTTATAATTTAAGGCGGTCGACATTACTGTCGATCTGGAAAACCTTTTCCAAATAAACCGATTTCAGTTTTTAATTTTCGGTTACCATTTAATTATTAAATATAATAATAACCGATTTTCTAAATAATAACAGCTTATATTAAATAATTTTATTTTGGCGCAAATATTACTGGCGAAATTAAAATGGGATAAAAATAACAAATTGGAAAATTCCGAAATCTAGTTACTAGAATATTATACGTCGGAAAGTTATAAGCAATAATTTGCCTAGCTATTTAAAACAACGAAAAGTTTCCAAAAATTCCGACAAGAATCGATGTGGATAAAAGCGGGACTAGGCAGTTTAAAGTTACCTTAAAGTAAGACACTTACAAAACGGAAAGGTATTAATAGAGCATAGGAATTAAGGTAGCAATCTATCATTTTATCTAATTTTGTATATACGGTTAAGTCTTTTCGAAAGAGAAAATAATAAATAAGATAGAATTTATAGAAATACTACTGGCAAAACTGGAAACGGCAAATAATAAAAAACTTAAAAGTGCCGATATTCAACTTTTAAAATAATACCGGAAAGGTTACGAGTAATAGTTTGCCCGGTTGTTTAGGATTACGAAAAACTTTTAAAATTCCAACAAAAACCAACATAAACAAAAGCTTACGTGTTATGGCCCAGCCAGGCTTGGCCTTTCCAAAACGGTCGGAGACTGTAGAAAGACAAGCTCAGACCAGGAATTTAGGTTACGTAATTTGTAATTACGGTAGATCTGGTAATCAGAAGTAATTATAATAGTTTAATTACTAGCAATTACCATAACGACAGTAATTAGTAATAATTATTATAGTTTAATAAAAAGGATATATACCTTTATTGTTTCCCATAATCTTAAATAATACCAGCTTATAATACAACTTAATTATCCAAATTACCCTTAATTATTTGCTATTACTAGACGTAACTAGTTTATATTTTATTATTCAGTTTCCCATAATACTACTACCAACATAAACCCGTACGATTAAGTTTAATAGTTAATTAATTAACCCAGCCGTTATACATTACAAACTTTTGTTTAATAATACAGTTAAATTTTAAATAATATTCGAACCGCCAATATATCGACCAATACATAAATAACAGTTATTCCTGAACTTACGGCTTAACAGTTCCAAAATAAAATTTAAAAACTCGAAACTATCATTTAATAACTTATTAATTAAGTAATAACAGCCCAATTAGCTTCAATTAACAGCCGCAAAATAAAACTTAAAAAACCTTAACCGTATAACGAAAAAAAAAACGTTCAAAATTTCCTAACTCAAATTCGGGTTTACCTTTATTTTAAAAAGCTTACCGATCCAACAAATTAAATCCTTGCTGTTACGGCTTATTTAAAAGGAATACCCTCAATTAATTTAAACTTACCATAAAGAATTTCCTAAAAAAATCTGATTAAAAAAAAGTTATTAAAAAATTCTTTTCCAGTTACGTTAACTTCGAAAACAAACTTAAAAACAATTTCGAAAATCCGGATAAAAAACGAATTGCAACCTAACAAATCCTTCAATTACGCCAAAGAAAACTAACTTCTAAGTATACTGTAAAATTTAAGAACCTTATAATAAAAGCAAAATAGACAAATAAAAAAGATAATACTTTAATCGACGTATTTTACAAAAAGTTAAAAAAAAACGTTAAAAACGAAATTATTAAATTCTTACAGCCTACGACATTCAACAAATATATTATAAAAGCAATACGAATCAACAATCGGCAATTCGAAAAACAACAAGAAAAAAAAACCATTTCACTTTACGGGTTAAACATTTCAAAACCAATCAAGGAAAAAAACGTAAGATACCTTTTACTTCCTATGAAATAGCTCCAAAACCCATAAAACTTGGCATTACTTAGCGACGAAATATAAACCAGATATAATGTTATAATTGCGGTAAAATAAAACATATTACCAAATGATATAAGTTACTATCAAAAACCGATAAAAAAATACATTAAATCCCGGTACTCGAAAAACTATCGAAAAGTCGAAATAACAGCAAACAAATTAATATAATCCGAATCCAAAATAACTACCAGCTTATTATAAAAATACAACAAAAACTTAAAAAAACTAAGGCCTTTTCCCAAGCAGTAATTAAACGGAACTTTTTGGCCTTTACCCAGTAATTTCAGAATTACCAGAGATAACAAAAACTTCCAAAAGTAATTACATTAATTAATTAAAAAAACATAACAGGAACTAAAAATAACTAAGGCCTTTTTACAGGCGGCGGTAAAGAAACAAATTTAAAAAACGCGACATATAAATCTCTATTTTATTAATTATAATTAATCCCGATATTTTATTTACGCCAAAAAAAAAAACGGATTTAAGACCGAATTACCTATATACAAAAGGAAAACTTCGATTTTTATACCTAAACTAAGTATAACTAGATAAACCAGCAGTAATATCGAAAATTGCGAACTTTTATTATATAAAAAAAAAGTCGAAAATATAATATTAATTTTAATATAACCTAAAGGCGAAAAATGCCCTTAAAAGAACCTTACGTACTATTTCGGATAATATAACTATTAAACCGAAAAAAAACTAATCCAGAAAATAATCGATAAATACTATCAAAAGGTTATCACCGACATTCAGATACAATTAACATTTAAAACGAACTCTTAAAAGCGGGAAATACTATAAGAAAAATTAATAAAGTTTTCCAACTAAAACTAATTAACCTCTTATGCAAAGTAAAAAATTATCGAAAGACTAAAAAACGACCTTTACGAAATCTTAAATTAATTATACTAATAAAAGTTTTTTTTAACTTAAAGTTTAATTACGCCGTTAAAAAAGCCAAATAAAGCAATTATAAAAAATATGCGAACGATTTACGAAACAAATCCAACAACTTATAAAGTCTTAAAAAAAGACGCTACCTATAAAAAAGCCTTAAAATAACGCAAGCTAGAAATAATAACAAGAACTTTCTAGAATAACTCTAAACACAACAATAAAAACTAATAACGCCCTTATTACCTTAAAAATACAAATTAAGACATCCAGGTATACCGTAATAGTAAACTACGGAACTTTAAGCGCCAACTACATCATTCCGAAATTAATAAATCAGCTTAAATTATCATGGAAAAATAAAAAAAACCTTTACATCGCCGAAAACGCCGAAAGTCAGGTACTTACCTACGATAACGGAAAAATTGTACGCAAAATTAATCACTTTAAAATTTTTATTAAAGGATAAATCCAAATAATTAATGTCAATATCGTTTCGTTAAAAAATTACGACATAATCCTAAAAAAGCAATAGTTATATTAATACAACCCCTTAATCGATTAAAATATTAACCAGGTAAAATTTACTTTATACCTTATCGATAAGCAAAAAACGAACGAAATTTTTACATTCGATTAACAAAAAAAAAAAAAAATAACGAATACAAGCATAAAAACACGATAAAAACATTACCACCTAAAAAAATAAAATACAAAAAAAAGGCATAATAAACGTATTTAACGTATCATAATCATTATCCGGGTACAACTTTGCGACATAAACGAAATCTTAAAATACCAACCCGAAAAACCAAAAAAAAAAAAAACATAATTAATATACCACCACAATATCGCAAATATAAGCGATTATTTCAAAAGGAACTTAAAACGAAATTACTAAAATATAACGAATGGAACCATAAAATAATCCTTAAAGAAAATACCTTACCTAAATTCTACCCTATTTATAATTTAAATAAAACAAAACTTTATACCTTACGAAAGTACCTAAAAAATAAACTCTAAAAAATGGATTTAATAATTTACATCTTTAACCGGATATCCCATATTTTTCGTATCAAAAAAAAATAACAAGCTACAACTAATAATGAATTATCGACATCTTAATAACATCACTGTTAAAAATAAAATACCCTTACCATTAGTTACTGAAATAAAAAATCGTTTACAAAAAGCCAAATAATTTACCGCTTTAAATTTTAAAAACGGGGATAACCTAATTCGAATTAAACCAAAATACGAATAAAAAATGGCTTTCAAAACGAAATACGGACTATATAAATATTTAGTTATACCAATAAAATTTACGAACGTACTAGTAACCTTTTAACGAATAATTAACTACGTATTTCGAAAATACTTAAATATTTTCGTTATATATTATCTAAATAACATTTTGATTTTTTCAAAGTTAAAAAAAGCATATACAGGATACGTTTATTAAGTTTTTTAAGCTTTACAAAACGTTAATTTGTTAATTAATGCAAAGAAAAGTTAATTCCATACCTAAAAAATAAAATATTTAAAACATATCATTACCCCAGGATATATTAAAATAAACCTTAAAAAGATTACAGCAGTTACCGAATAATTTATACCTATTACTGTTACAAAAATACAAGTATTTATTAAATTCGCCAATTATTACCGAAAATTCATTAAATATTTTAATAAAATTACGATACCTTTATTTAATTTTACCAAAAAAAAACAAATTCCAGTAAATAATGGAAACAAAAAAAGCTTTCCAACAAATTAAAAACGCAATTACCAATAAACCAATATTAATTATGTACGATTTAAAACGCCCAATTAAGCTAAAAACCGATTCCTCGGATTACGTATTAAACGCGGTAATCGGATACAAAAACAATTAAAAAATATTTTATCTAATTACTTTTCATTCTTATAAATTAAAAAAAACAAAATTAAATTATGCCATTCCCGATAAAAAGTTTATGGTTATCGTTAAGGCTTTTCGAAAATTCAAGCATATACTTAAAAAAAACCTTTACCAAATTAAAGTTTATACCGATTATAAAAACCTTACCCGTTTTACCATTATACGAAAACTTACAAAACGGCAATTACGCTATGCAGAAAAATTAACAAAATACGACTTCGTTATCATCCACTAAAAAAATTCCGAAAACGACAAAGCAAACGCCCTTAACAAACGACCTAATTTAAAAGAAAAATTGGTTAAAGTTAATTATAGGATCTTTAATATTACTCCAAAAAAACATCTAAAATTACGACAAATCGTAACAATTAAGGCAATACCCTCCGATCTATATCAGAAAATCTAACAATACAACGATAACCTATCCAACAATTAAAAAACGGATAAAATTTAAGTACTAAAAAAATACTAATAAAACCTAATATAAAATATACATTAATACCTATTTCATAAATATCTAGGAATCTACAAAACTTTAAAACGTCTACGGCGTATCTATTATTTTCCTAAAATAAAAACAGCAGTATAAAAAGTTAAAAAAAATACAACGTTTGCACCAAAATAGAAACTTTACAGTATAAATCATATAAAAAATTACAACCACTTCCAGTTTTACAACCACCATGGGATTCGATTACCATAAACTTTATTATTAAATTTCCCTTATCCGAAAATCTAGCAACAAAAATACATTATAATAGCATCTTCGTATTTATCGATCGATTTACGAAATCTTCATATTTTTTACCATACAATAAAAATATAAACATAAAACAAATGACATACGTTTTTTTCGATATATATTTAACGTACATAAATTATTAATGGAAATTATTTTAAATCAAAGTATTACGTTTACCTTTAAGTTCTGGCAAAATTTTATAACACAAATCGGCCTAAACCATAAGTTATCTAACGCGTTTAAACCTTAAACAAATAAACAAACAAAATGGTTAAATTAAACTTTTAAAACCTACTTACGATACTATATCAACTACGAACAAAATAATGAAGTTAAAAAACTACTAATAACCTAATTGGCTTATAATACCAATTACTAAGAAAACATTAAAATAACTCCAACAAACGCTAATTTCGGTTTTCCACTAAAAGTTTACAGAAAAATACGTAATAACAAACCAATTAACATTAAAGCTATTTTAACATCAAAATAACTAAAGCAATTATATACAAAAATAAAAACAAAACTCGAATTTATACGCAATTAAATAAAGAAATATTACAACCAAAAAAGGTTAAAAATATTAACCTTTTCGGAAAGAAACATAATTTACCTAACTACTAAAAACCTCAAAACCAAACGCCCAAACCAAAAACTCGACTTTAAGTACATTAGCTTATATAAAGTCATCAAGAAAATTTCCAAAAAAATTACGAATTAAAGCTACCCCTAAAAATCAAAGTTTATTTAATTTTTCATATTTTCTTACTCGAACTAACAGCAAATACTATCAAAGTTAGTACAAAACGAAAAAACGAAAAAAATATACCAGTATACGAAATAAAGAAAATCCTGGACATACGCAAAAAAGACGGACTTACTAAATACTTGGTTAAATAAAAAAATTACCCAAACTTCGAAAATACCTAAAACCCGCCAAAAATCTCATAAACGCTTAATATCTTCTAAAGGATTTTTACCAACAACGCCGAAATCGCCAGTTATAACACTTTAGTTAATACTATCGGTAATAAACCAGTCGATGTTTTTAATACTTGACCAGTTTACTGGATTAAAAACTTATGCTAATACGGCGGTATTAATTTCCAGGTCTAGTTGTTCCCGTTTCTTTTTCCAATTCGTCTAACGATTAAAGATTACGCTAAACCATAATAATGCCTTTCAAACGCGCCAAAACCTTTTGTTTACGCAACCGAATTAAACGAACTAATGCCTTGTTTATTTTTTTTAATGTCGCCGTTATATATTTAAATAACGCCGTTAAAACTCCAAAAAACGCTTTTCCGCAAACGTTTCCTTTTATTCAAAACGTTAATATTTACGACAAATACTTTACAAAAGCGATACCGGTACGCCGGTAGCATCACAAAAACGGCCTCGGGAAACACATTCCTTATATCGCGACATATTTTTTATTATTTTACATTTTAATTCTTTTAAAAAATACCAAAAATAAAACATAACTTCAAAGCTAACATCGTCAAAGGCTTCCACAAATTTAGCGCGATAAACGGTAAAAAAACGTGGCTTACGGCAAGTCTTGTTTTTTCGATTAAACATATTAATTACCAAAAAGAATGATAATAAGGAAAAAAAATTACTTGCCGGAAATCACAAATAAACAAATTAATCTTTAAGGACAAAAATCCTGGAAAAAAAGAAATCGTATTATGGCCTAACCAGGCTTAGCCTTTCCAAAACGGTCGGAAACTGTAAAAAGATAAGTTCCGACCAGAAACTTAAGTTACGTAATTTATAATTACGGTAAATCCAGTAATCAAAAATAATCACAATAATTTAATTACTAGTAACGTCCCACATAAGTACTCCGGACGTATAAGTACTCCGGACGGTTTTTGGCATGTCGCGACAACAAATTCAAATTAATTAATAATAACATATCGTATTGATTTAAATTAATCGGATTTTTTTTCGCTAGACGTTTCTATAACTTTTTTATAAGTACGCGCATTATGTCCGGGCTTGCTGTAGACCTTACATTTCCGTTTTTTCGTTTTAACCTTTTTGCGATAATCCCTTTTAGCTGTTGTTAGCTGCATTTTTTTACTACCCCTTTTTTTTTCGGTTAGAAGAGCTTGTCTTTTTTGTATAGTAAGTGTTCCTTCTTTTTAGAAACGTTTATTTTTGGTCCTTTGACGTTTACTTAAAATATAGTTCGTTTCGTGCAATTGGGCGTTTTTTTCCCGAAAAAGAGCAATTTCGTGCAAAAGTAATAAGTTATTTTTTGTTAAAAGACTAGCCGATTTAATGACTTTTAACGAACCACCTTGATATTTAATCTTTTTTTGTAAGTAACGTTTTTGCTTCGTTATTTCCTTGATATTCCTAGGGGTTTTTGCGGGCGGGGAACGAATAGAACCGGCGGAAGTTAGCGGGGAGACGGTCGGCGTAGGTACAATTGGAGGAATTTCCAATTCGGAAAGAACGTTATTGGAATCGAATAAAACAAGACCAGTTTTCGCAAATCTAGATTTGATATTATCGGACGCGTTGTAAAAGCCGGCGAGGAAATCTTTTTTGGTAATGTGGGTATGATGGTGTTGCATTAAGTTTTCGATGTACCGCGAATAAGCGCGTTTTAAAATAAAAAAACAAAATACGTTAAAAGGTTGGAGCCGATACGAAGAATACGTAGGTATGTAAAGCGTAATAATATCGTGGTTTGCGTAATATTTTTCGAATTCCATCGAATAGTGGTTTTCGTGGCCGTCGAGGATAAGAAAACGTTTCGAATTTTTCGTACGCGTCCGAGTATGTTTATCGAAATGTTGAATTTATTTTAAACTTAATTCGTTTGTTGTCCAGTTATTATGGCTTATACCGAGCTTTTAATTAATTAGCAATAGGTTATTGCAATATTAGGACTTAAGGTGATTTTTCCCTGCCATAATAATAAATAACGGCAAAGCCTAACTTTGCGAATTGACAGCTTGGATAACTGTAACCCATTTTTTATTCCTTTGTTACGTTTGTTTAAGTTTTTTACGTCTTTCGGTACTGGTAATTACTATACCCGTTGTTATAAAAAGCCCTATTAAGAATCCTGTCTCGTCGAAGTTATAGATATTTTTTTTTACGATGCCGTATTTTGCGATAGTAACCCGAACAAGTTTGAATTACTTGCGAAATATTTCCGGATTTTCGCATAAGACCCGTTAATAATCGATTTTCCGATTTAAACGCGTTTGGAGTTTTTTTTGCCGTTTAACAAAGTTTGACGCCTAGTTAATCCCGACGTACTTTGTAACGCGTTGGGTAAGCAGTATATTAGCCATATTTTTAACGTACTAAAGCCGGATAGGAAACGTTCGCGTATTTAAATCGAGGATTCGGTCGATAATCGATTTTTTTTCGGTTACCGTTAATTTTCGTAATTTAGGTATATGGTTGTTATAAAAAGGTATACCGTTATATCGTTTATATAAAATAGATTTCGTAACTTTATATATAGAACTAAGTGTCGCATAATTAAGTTTCGGGTTTCGTTTCTTAACCTAAACGGCTAGGTTTATTTTCGCTTTTTTTATAAGCCGTTTCATATTATTAATGTTGAAAAATAATTAATTGAAGTTCGGTGGTTGGAATATGCCAAAAACCGTCCGGAGTACTTGTGCGTCCGGAGTACTTGTATAGGACGTTAATTACTATAATAACAGTAATTAATAATAATTACTATAATTTAACAAAAAGAATATATACGTTTATTATTTCCCATAATCTTAAATAATACCAGTTTATAATATAACTTGGTTACCTAAATTACCCTTAGTTATCTGCTATTACCAGACGTAATTAATTTATACTTTATTACTTAATTTCTTATAATACCATTGCTAATATAAACCCGTACGACTAGGTTTAATAGTTAGTTAATTAACCCAGCCGTTACATTACGGAATTGGGCAATTTAAAGTCACCTAGAAATAAAACATTTATAAAACAGATAAATTATAACAAAATATAAATTCTATAATAATAATTTAGTCTTTTATCTAATTTTGTTTATATAGTTATATCTATTTTAAGGAAACTTAACTTTTATATAAGTTTTAAAACTAATTATATTTTTCTTTGAAAATAACATTTAAAAAATTAAAAAAATTAAACAGTCAGTACAATATATACAAGCTAAATATGGTTAAGCCGAAGATACCTAACTTTAGCAGAATACCTAGATTTGGGCCGGTATCGACCCTCGGTGAAAGATGGTGGGGCTTGACGCGCTACGTATGCAATCGAGGACAGTATCTGGCGCCGAGCAGGACGAATTTATGGGTTCTCATTATGGAAGAGCAGCTCCGATAAAGCTTCCATGAGACACTCGGGGTCAATATCACGATGCAACAGGAAATCACACTCATTGGCCAAAATCTAAGAAGGGTGGCGTCTACCAAATTGAGCGCTCTTGCTTCTCTATAGTCTATTGTCGTTGTAATCACACCCTAGAACGGCGGATGTAGGAACCGCGCACTTCCTAGCCTCGTAGTCTAGCTTTTCCCTTTTCAGTCCTTCTATCGTATATCTAAAATCCTGGTATCATCCCACATGTGTAAATGCAACCCGCTATATCGCGCAAGTCGATCCTTCACCTGTGTCTTAGTCTAATTGTCGTCAAAGTGCCCTATGATATCCAGTCGTAATCCGTGTGATTTGCAAGCCTGAATCAGGTCTTTGGATACCTCCCGGTCGTCGCCTTCCACCACGATCATGGTCTTCCACTTGGTAGCTACTATCTCTCGGTTCTCTATCGTGTACATCAGCAGGTCCGTGACCTCCTCGTCCTTTCCAAGCTCGTTGAAGAACTCTAGGGTCTCCAGTTCGGGCGGGAGGCCGACGGAGTGGAGACGCGGCTTCTTGGACGTCTTCCCGAAGAGCTGGTAGTCCCAGTTGATGCGCAGCGTCTTTAGCGCGGTGAAGTCTCTCATGCGCAAGGCCTTGTAGCCGACGAGGGTTGGGAAGTCGATGGTCACCGACTCCAGCGAGTGGCGCGCCGACTTGAGCGCGATGATGTAGTCGCCGATATTAATGGAGCTCTCTTCCAGCTCCGGCTCCGGCTCTGGTGTCTGGGTCATGACGAACTCCTTCAGCGCTTCCGGGAGCTCGAGGATATCCGAGAGCGCATCGTCGTTGATGTCGCATTCGATGAGATGCAGCTTCTTTAGGGCAGTCTGGTGCGGGCGCTCGATGAAATCGAAGCCCCGATGGTCCAGCTTGGCCCGCCTGATGGTCAGAGACTCGAGAGTCGGATGCGCGAATATGTGGATGTTCTCCTGGAGGTCCCAGTACTGGTCATTTGGGCACTGGTAGAAGAGCGTACACGTCTTCAGACAAGCCAGGTCGAACGGTCCGTTGAAAATAGTGCCGATGCCATGCAGCAGGTTGCCAGGTACTGAGACGTCCAGCATCTCCAGGTTTGACATGGTGGAAATAGTGCGCGACAGCCCGTCAAAGCGTGAGGGTGCATAGTGCGAGCCAGGGACCGGTACATCAAGACTCAAGTGCGATAGTTCAGAGTCGGGGTACTCCAGTCTGGCCCCGATGATCAATGACCCGCGACGAGGCCGGCGACTGAGAGACTGGCTGAATGTGAGATGGTGCTCTGGCGTGTTGAATTGGATCGTCTTGTACAGGATCGAGTCTGCAAGTGCATGGTAACGTCTGTTCAAGAGGGACACGCTGCAGAGGTCGCGCTTCGAGGTTCTGCCTACGGCCTCAAAGATCTGCAGGAGCAACTCATCTGGAAGAGGCGCCAATAAATCCCCGGGCGAATCCCTTTGCATACTGTCTTCTTCAGGAGCGTGCGGCATCTGAATCATATATACCAATGCTAGAGGGACCTCTTGGTTAGACATGTGTTTTTACATAAGAGCGGCGTTGGGCGAGATCGAGGCTACGAACTCAAACGCTTAGCAAGCTTGGCGTCTTTATGTAACACTTCTGTGCATTGTACCAAAACAGCGGGGTTGCATCAAAGAACAATGTTACAGTACTTCTGCTTGCGGTGGCAAGTGCATGTGATTCCCCACCCCACCATGCCCCCCACCTTATCCTGGCAACAGAAATACTACAACTCCCAGGGGTATTTTTTGTTAGTTACCTCCACCGCTCCACTTGTTTCCCCTATAGGCTAGTATATAGATTCCAATGGAATTTGTATGGAAATCTACCTGTTTCCACATATCTGTAAGTCGTCACGACCATAACCTATATACAACATCCTATCAACCTACTAACAGCTGTATTTGCTTCAAATTGAGACCTTTTTATGATTAACAGAAAAACAACCGTATAATGCAATATTCGAGGCCTGGTACGCCGTCCCCTAATATTTTCTGATTTTCGTCGACTTTGGTACAATAGGATAGGATGAAGAATTGCATTGAAAGTGGTGGGAAACGCCAGAGGAATTAATGAAGGTATTTTTGCATACAAAATGTACGGGTGTATACATGGTAGCTGTTTAAGGGATCCTGTGGGGCGGTGGAGGTAACTAACAAAAAATACCCCTGAGAGTTGTATGGTTGCGGGCAAAGTTTTATCACACTGTTAGGTAGCAGGTGGGCTGCGCTAATAGCCATGCTACGTACGAATTCTTGCAGCCCTTTTGTAATCCCTAATCCAAAGTACCTAGGCTATTACTAAGTGGGTCTTCTAGTGAGGATAAATAAGACTTACCCACAATACCCATAGTACACACTTCGTAGTAGTACAAGGGTCATCTTATCTTATCGGACGCCATCATCTACGCTAAGGCAGAGGTACCTGCAGGTAACCTGTATTCTTATCCTCCTCCATTAGGTACCTAGGTAGCAAATACGAGAGGGTGCTGACTCAATCCACCTACCGCGTCATTCACCACCAAGAGATACAAGATTGTGGTGCTGGAAATCTTGCGGGTAAATGCAGTTTCGGTTGCTCATGAATCACGGCTCATGAGCGCTTGAGACACAATATATCCCGACGAATCACCTGGACAATTACAGAACTGGCTTACCCACTAAGCCCCGAAGAGCCGGTCACAGCTGTGTTTAAGGACGCCGTCGGCAACCTTGACAACTACCTAGAAAAGTGGCGAGCGCAGAACGCATCCGGCTCGGAACGTGAGGCGTGCCTATTCCGGCAGGTCGAAGACCCAGCCGTGGCGCTCTTGGTTAGTACCTGGGGACTCGGTCGAGTAGCGCGTTCACGCGCAGAGGAGGGCAAGGCCGCCTTCTCCACCACCGAGACCGCCTCAGTCAGGACGTAAGGAGGTCGTTCCCCACCTGGCCGATACGCGAATCCTTGAGTCGCCGGCGCCGGCGGGGGCGAAGGAAGTGGAGGGAAGGGTGTCCCTTTTGGAAAGCCTGGCCGTCAGTACGGGACAGATCACCATTGCCGCCGGGAAGAAGGACGCCTTCGCCCGCGCCTAGGACGAAGTGACCGGCACCCTGGAGGATTTCGTAAGACTGCACGTGCTGAGGAGCGGCTGACGTGTCGCGAAGGAGGACCCGGACCTGGAGGAGTTCGCATTCTTCCGTGGCTGGCCAAGTGTTGAGAAGCATCACGGATCCGCAACTACCCAAGGGTTTCCCAAGTATGCATCCATATTGCGGTCTTTCTGCGGTGCTATTCATGTAAACCATTACCAAAAGAATTACTGAAGCATAGGTAACTGGGTAGACCCTGGCCATAGTAGTTGAGCTACCTCTATACCCAGCGGCCGAAATAGGAAACATTTAATACTGAAACTTTGAACACCCTTAATAGGTGATTGGTCCATCACGAAAGGAAGGCTAACGGATGTTCTGAGTTCTTTCCTCGCTGAATTACAAGAAGTTATGTTCGACAGGAAGTAAGTGACGGGGCAAGAGTCCGCCACGATGTTTTCTCGGCAAGGTTCCTACATCGCAAACATAGACCATCCTCGTACGAGCCCCTCTATTCAGCGCCTCGTTGGCCAGGGAGACAAGCCACTCATCAACAGTTTCCTCTTCATAAGAAGTAGAATTGATGTGTGTTTCGAGCCTGGAAACGAGATCTGGGCATTGCTCCTTGAAAGCGGCCCATCGGGAGAAGCCGAACTCGTCCTTGGGAAGATCAAGCGCAGCGCTCGGCGTATAGACTGTGTGCGGGACTGCCTCGAATGATATGGCTATGAAGGTCTGTTCGAGACCGGGCAGGGATTGCACCAGTTGCAGAACATCCGAAGGCTCGGGGAACATGACGTTTGCGTCAGAGCCTGGGACAACTCCAATGACCAATTTTCTTATATTGGAACTCCATGGCATTCTTATCAGAGCGTCAGCATCCAATTTGCCATATTGTGTACCGACTTGAATCATGTCCGCTTCCCAATTCACAAGTGATGGGGATGATGCATCACGCATGGAAACGCTGGCCCGAATCATGTCCGCTTTCCAGTTCCCAAGTGATGGGGATGATGAAACACGCACGGAACTGCTAGTCCGGAGAGTGACGACCTTATAATGGCTGCATAACAGCCTGGCGACTTTCAAGGCTTCGCGATTGGCAACGGGGCCGATAAAGCTGCGCAAATATTTCCTTTCCGGCTGCATAAACCCCCTGTAAAAGCTCAAGGCTTGTTGGTAGGCCTCCACAGCTTGGGGATAGAACTGAAATATTTGTTCCTCTGCGTCATCGGAGACGTGGAAAGACAGGTGGACGATCCGATCACATATATCCCGAAACTGCGAGCCACAGAACTCGCATTCCAGTTCGAGGAGATTGATATGGTAACTGCGGAGCCAATTAATAAGGCTTACTCTTCGGTGCCGACTCCTGGCCGACAACATACCTCCCTATGTGGCGTTGCAAGTCTGACAGACTTTTGAAAGGCAGACAGCCTGTGCATTCTGGAAATTTGCACTCCACCAGGGCATATTTTGGGATCGTGGTCTCAGTTGAATGAGTGAATATAGGCGCGCCTACGCCACCTAATGAATGAATGCGAGGTGGAGGCAAAAAAGCAGCGAAGTGGTATCCCCAGACCATACTTCGGATCTCAGGTGGAAGCTCGCCAAATTGAGGGAATGTGGCCTGGTCTGACGTGTTCGCGTCCATCGCGGAGTACTTGAAGCAGCGGGTCACTTGTTAGTATTTTAAAAAATTAGAGCTCCGGAAACCTACGGGACATCCCACTGGTATCCAGAAACTCAAGGAAATTTATATGTCCGGGAGGATGAACTCGACTATAAGACACCATAGGGCAAGCAGCCCTTAGCTTTCATCTCTTACATCATCATCGACCTCTCGCATCAATAAATGTCGTAGGTCTAAGACACTCCCAGGCTCTAGTCTACCACTGGCCAATACTTGCGTGCATATCAAACAGACTTGTTCTTGCAGGAATTGACTAGTGACATTGGCAGCCCTGGGATCCGTTTTGTTTGTTGATGTGCATCAGGGCCTTGTAGAAGCCCCAACTATGCACGTCTAACTATCGCCAATCATTCACGAATATTGAATTAACTACTGTAAACGTGAGCATTGCGGCGACAGGGGGTGAAACGGACGCCTACTGCACTGGCCTTATCATAGGCCGCCACTGCTGGCCATAAGAGACATGTCTCACATGTGATACGAATCGACCTTTGCGGACGAGACCAATGCTTATATGCCCCACCACCAATAGTTCAGACCGTAATATATTCTCGACAAGTATATGAATCATATGCTGTACCTATGCGGTTCGAGGTAATTCGGCTTAGAGCTGCGGCCAATATCGAACGACTCGGGATAGCTGATGTATTACCAGGGTGCAGCACGCCATGCCGAGGAGAGCATGGAACAACGAAGTAACTGGATAGCATACCCCTAAGGCAATCCCCCCACCAACGGGCCACCTTATTAACGGGCCACCCGTTTTTGAAGCCATTGCAACCATAACCCTGTAATTAAAATAATAATATTTTAACAATTACTTAATTAATTAATTCCGTATTAACGGGCACGTATAACTATTATGGCCCAGCCAGGCTTGGCCTTTCCAAAACGGTCGGAGACTGCAAAAGACAAGTTCCGACCAGGAACTTAGGTTACGTAATTCGTAATTACGGTGGATCCGGTAATCAGGAGTGATCACAGTAACGGGATTATTGGTAATTATTACGACGGCAGTAATTAGTCGAGATTTAAAGTAATTAGTAGTGATTATTATAAATTAACAAAAAGGATAAATACATTTATTATCTTTTTATAGTTTTAAATAATACCAGCTAATAATATAACTTAATTATTTAAATTATTTTTGGTTATTTGTTATTATTAAACGTAATTAATTAATTTTTTATTACTTAGTTTTTTATAGTATTATTGTTAATATAAACTTACACGATTTAGTTTAATAGTTAGTTAATTAACCTAGCCGTTTTACGTTATAAGTTTTTATTTAACGGTATAGTTAAATTCTGAGAAATATTCGAATCGTTAATATGTCGATTAGCGCGTAAATAATAATTATCCTTAAATTTACGGTTTAGTAGCTTTAAAACAAAATGTAAAAGTTCGAAGTTATTATTTAGCAGCTTATTAATTAGGTATTAACAGTCCAGTTAACGCCAATTAGCATTTGCAAGATAAAGCCTAAAAAACCTTAACCGTATAACGGGAAAGGGAACGTTTAGAGTTTCCTAACCCAGGTTCGGGTTTACTTTTATTTCGAAAAGTTCGCAGATTTAGCAAATTAAATTTTTGCCGTTACGGCTCATTTGGAAAGGGACGTTTTCGATTAATTTGAATTTATTATAAAAGACTTTTTAAAAAAAGAAAAGTTTAATTAAAAGAAAATTACCAAGAATTTTTTTTAATTACGTTAATTTCGAAAACAAGCTTAAAAGTAACTTCGAAAATCCGGATAAGAAATGAGTTGCAGCTTAATAAATCTTCTAACTGCGCCAAAAGAGATTAGTTTCCAAATATGCTGTGAAGCTTAAAAACCTTATAGTAAGAATAAGGTAAACGGATAAAAAAGACGATACTTTAATCGATATATTTTATAAGGGTTTAAAGGAAAACGTTAAAAATAAGATTATTAAATTTTTACAACTTACGATATTTGATAAATATATCATAAAAGTACTAAAAGTCGATAACCGATAGTTCGAAAACCGATAAAAAAAGTACATTTTATCTTAAAAATTAAAAATTTTAAAGCTAATAAAAAAAAAAAAAAAAAACGCAAGATACTTTTTATAAAATAGTTCTAGGACTTATAGAACTTAATATTACTTAGCGACGAAATATAAATTAGGTATAATGTTATAATTGTAACAAAATAAGATACGTTACTTACTAATACAAATCGCCATAAAAAACCGATAAGAAAATATATTAAACCCTAGTACCAAAAGGAATATTAAAGGGCCAAAACGGCAATAAATAAGTTAATATAATCCATATTCGTAAGAATAATAAGCAAAAATAAGTTTAATAAAAATTAAAAACGGCTAAAGCTTTATTGCAGGCAGTAATTAAACGATAACGGTTTGCTATAACGGGATAAATGGCGGAACATTAAGAATGGAAAAAATTGTTTATCTTTAAATCCCGTTCGCGATTTCAGGAAAAGAGATAGAAGTAGTACGAATAGTTGGAATTAAACGCATAGATTAAGGAATATTACGGTTAGGACGAGACCTTATTACCAGGAATACCTGATCGATATAGGAAATTATATGCCGTTCATTACAAACGAATTTATTGCTTTCGATATAAAAAATAATAAAGTTATATATAACAACGTATTATACGTATGTGGTATTAAGGATTTAAGTTTTATAATTAAATAAGAAGCAATTTTAAAGATTAGCGATAATATCGTTATTTACGTATATTAACCATATAAGATATTATCGACATTTTTATAATAAGTGGTAGTTAGTTTAAGGATTAGAATTACTTAAAAAAAACCTAATATGTTATTTCGAAACGTACGATTATGAAATATAAGAAAAGTGGATTTATTAAACGGTTATAAAAATAGTACGGGAGATTATTAATAACTTGCAATTTTAGTTGATATTTATAATTAACTTTAATAAATAACAAATGCTTTAAGAAGAAATATAATCCCAATAAAAGAAAATAGTTTAACATAACGGGGAACATTAATAATCTATCTATTCCAATAATTAAACGATAAAATTAAACCGTTTAAAGGAAAACGTTATTACCTTGAAATAATAAAAGAAGTTATTTAATATACGTATTATGGAATTGAAGGTAATATTACGGCGTTAGAAGAAATATATTAAGTAGCTATAAGTAAGGGTAAAGTAACTGAAAAACTTAAAAAAATAAACGTTATTTATAAAGGAGTTATAGGATAACGAAAGCAGAGGGAGTTAGCTTAAACCTTTTTAAAAAGCTTTATATACGACGATAGGAACTAATAATGACTTGGTTACTTTAAAAATACAAATTGGGACATATTGGTACATCGTAATGGTGGATTACGGAGCTTTAAGTGCCAATTATATTATTGTGAAAATGGTAAATTAGCTTAGATTGTTATGGAAGGATAAAAAGGACCTTTATATTGCCGAGAACGCTAAAAACTAGGCATTTGCTTACGATAACGGAAAGATTATACGTAAAATTAATTATTTCGAGATTTTTGTTTAAGGACGAATTTAAGTAGTTAAGTTTGATATTGTTCTGTTAAGGAATTATAACATGATCTTAAAAAAACCATGGTTATATTAATATAACCTTTAAATTAATTAGAATATTAGCTAGATGAAATTTACTTTATATTTTATCGATAAATAAAAAAAAAGAATAAAATTTCCATATCCGATTGGTAAGAAAGAAATGTAAGGAAACAGGGAAGTACGGTAGAACGTCGGCGACTAGTCGCCGACCTATATGCACTAGAGACCATTACAAAATACCGTAGTAATGTATTTTATATATAACCTAAATGGAAATCTACTAATATATTTATTTCTTGGAATGATTTGTTATTATTCGGCTATCATTTTACTTTTTTACTTATTATCTTACATTTTTTTATTTCTTTAAAAGTAACGCGATAATTAATAGGAATAAATCGACGCGTTATTGGGCTTAACCCGCAGTAGCCGATTATATGCAAAACGACGAAAACAGTTACATTGCCGGATGGTCGGAAAACGTTCGGGACTTAGTATACGGCGACGATGAAAAAACGTTACTCGACAGGGCGAATACGGACGATATTACGGAACATAATCGTAGCCCGTTTTCCGAACGACATGTATTAAAGTTACGAATAAATATCCAACCCGTTCTTAATAACGAACTTTTACGTATTTATAACAAGATCCGATAAAAACGCGTAAAGTTCGAAAAAAAAAACCGAGAGATATTTGCCGAATAAACGGAACGTAATCGATAAAAACGTAACCGCCTAGTTAAAATCACTACGAGTTAATATTATCGATAATATATACGGAATTATTCGAAATTACTTAAATATTTAAGGCGAATATTTAACGAGCAGTTTTTAATGTAAAAATAAAAAGATTGGATTATTTTAATTACAAAAACTAATATTATCGAAAAACCGGCCTTATTCGATATAATATACATTTATTAAGTTATAAGTAAAATGGAAAATTTCTTATAATTAAAATAACGAACGTATTACAATAATATGTAAAAAACGGCCGAAAAAGTTATTTTAGAAAATTTATAGTCCTTCGTAAAAAAAGGTTATTTTAACCTTAAATACGTAAATCGGATGTTCCGAAATACCTTTAAAAAACTTAAGTAAAGCGACGAGTCGCCGATGAACTTCTTCGTAACTTAAAAAATTTACTTACTTAAAGTTAAAAACGTTAATATCGACTTAAAAAATACCCCAAGTTAACATACTATTTTTATTACCGATTACGGAAAAGCTTAAAAATTAAAATGATGGAATAAAAGGTTTTTTTAAAGCGATTATTCGACGTTACAACGGAAGCTGATTATATATAAGCCGCTTAACGTTAAGGTTAGGTATTAAAAGCAAAATAAAGAAAAGATAAACGTACGTATTTAAATACGTTCTAAAGTAATAACTTAATAAAGAGGAAACATTTAAAACTGCCGGAATCGGGGGACGAAAAGGATAAAGCCTTTTAAAAAAATCCCCCGTACCGCTAAATAAATTCCGATTGTAATAAATCCGTTTGGTTTGGAAAATCGTTAATTTTTGTAAAAAATAATTATACCTTAATTTTTTGGAATTATGGGGAAAAAAGGGCATATTACCCGTTATTATAAGGCGGAACGTAAAAGAAATCTCCCTTTCCGATCTAAAAACGACGATATGGCAATTAAAAGACAGTTACCGGCCGCCATATAGAACGTTATTATTTTCGATAATTTTAATAAATCGAAAAAAACACTACCGGAATAAAGGCGTACGTTTAACTTATTTTGATTAAATAACGTCGAATAATTAACGTAACGCCGTTATTACGGGGTACGGTTACCTTTTTTAAAAAGAAAATAAACTTATAACTACCGTAAAAGTAAACCTAAATATAGAAACGGAAAAAATACGTATAATAAGCATTTTGTTAAAAAGTATAAGTTCCGTTTTATTACCGTTAACATTCTTACGTTAATAAGGGTTAATAAAACCTTTATTAAGTATTATGGAGTTTTTAAAATTAAGGTGAAAATAACGGATAAGCGTTAAAATATTAAGCGTTTCCGGTAGATTTATTTTGTAATTAAGCGTAACCGGTCGGCGTTTAAGTTATTTTTATTTCGATTTAAAATAAAAAGATTATGTATGTTATTAGATATAACAAAATGCGAATAGACTTATGGCGGTTTAAAAGAGATCGACGGCGAGGAGACTGTAAACTTAGCGGTTGCCGGCGAGTCGGTTTATGTCGTTAATTTCGTCAGATTTAAAAATAATCGTAATATCTTTAAATTCGACAAAAAAACGCTTTTAAAATCGTACGGTTACTTAAATACTTAAAGAAATTTCGGAGTATATATTCCGAAGAAGGGGCGAAAACGTTACTTATACTTCCAGAAATTAAATACCTAATCGATTTAATATTAAGCAAATTATTTCTTATAGGCCAGATTTATCCGATTTCGGAGCACTAACGGCGAAAGCTCGAAAAGTAAATTTGCGAAAATTTAAGTATAGGGCAAATCCGAAAATTAAAATCGGAAATTGCTGCCTCTGTTTTATTCGTACTTAAAAAAGACGGTATATTAAAGTTATGCGTATAGTATCTATCGTGAAAATTAATCGTGGCATGATTTCTATGTATTGGCTCAGCCTTGTTTTCCAGGCTTGGACCCATATGTTATCTTGTATTAAAGTTATGAGTTAATTACCGATCTTTAAACCGAATTATTATAAAGAATCGGTATTCCTTATTATTAATCTTTAAATTCCTAGACCGATTAAGGTTCGTTAAGGTTTTTTTTTTAAATTGGATTTACGGAACGTATATTATCGTATTCGGATTCGGAAAAACGATAAGTAAAAAACCACTTTTCGAACGAAATACGGGCAATTTAAGTATATAATAATATCGTTTAAATTTATTAACGTTTTTACGTCTTTTTAAACATATATACATAAGGCTTTAACCGGTCTTATTAATAAAATCTATATTATTTATTTAAACGATATCGTAATTTTTTTAAATAACGAAAAAAATACGCGATACATTTCCGATTGATTTACAAAAGGCTAAAAAAATACTAGTTATTTACCAAGTTATCAAAATGCGAATTTTTTCAAATAAAGATTTCGTTTTTAGGATTTATTATTAATACCGAAAAAATACAAATAAATTGCTATTAGGTTACCGCGGTCTAGAAATAGAAGCTTTTTAAATCGGTACATAATATCTAGATATTCTTAAAATTTACTAACTTTTATAAGAAATGCATCGCTTATTATTCGAAAATAACCACCCTTATTATTAATTTATTAAAAAGGGGACCTTAAAAAAGAAATTTCGAATAACCAGCCGAAATAACCGAAACGTTCGAAAAACTAAAAATTACCTTTCGTAATGCAACTATATTCCGACATTAGGACCTTATTCGGCATATTCGTATAAAAACCGACACGTTTATTAAAACCATATCCAGTATTTTATCATAACTTTATGGAAAGAATTAACACCTAATTGCTTTTTAATTACGGAAGTTTTCAAATATCGAAATAAGGTAAAAAACCGGTTAATAAAACTTATTAGTTATTATGCAAAACCTAAAGTATTAACGCCAGTATTTAACAAATGCCGAATAAAAGTTCTTAGTTTTAACAAATTACTAGGCGTTAAAAAAGATAATTGCCGCCCTTGTACGGGATCTTTAGGAAAAGTTTACCCGGTAAATATATCGATTATCCCAGTTTAATTTTAAAATATAACATTAACCGGAAAAAACTAACCCGGTAAAAAAACTAAATAAACGGCTAGATTATATGTTAACGCCGATTAATTGTAATAACGTAATCTTTATATTCGTAAGGAAATTCTAATTAATTAACGAATTACTTAAAGAAATTAAGTGCTTAATAATAACTTTTCCCCGTACCGTTAAAAGATATAAGCGGATATAATAATTCCCTAAGGTTACGTAAAATTCTCTGGTAGCTGAATTTTTTAACGAATATAAAATTAAGAAAGTTTAAATAACCGAAATCCGTATTAAAATAACGCGGAACCTTTATTATATGATCATAAATTGTTTTCCAGGAGGACGGAAAAAAGGAACCGTATGCCGGTATTCCTTATATAAAATACGTACGGTAAAAAAAACCTAGGTAACGGCCGTTACCCGGGCCGTATTAAAAAAGTTAAGGTCCGACGTAAAGGAAACGTATCGTTTTAACGCCGAAGGGTCGGCGGAATTAAGAAACGAAAACGTTAAGGTTATTATGCCGGAATAATACGTTTTACGTTTAATAATAAGGAAATTAACTGAAAACGAAAGGGTATTTATGTTACGAATCTCCTAAAGACAGCTTTAAGAGATGACTTTACTGGCGGAACTAGGGTTCGTTCCGAGTGGTAGGTTACGTGACTTAGTGTGATTTACTTAATTGTTTAGATTACTTAATACCATGATTTATGTGATTTAGCCGATTATATAGATTACTAAATACCATGATGGACGTTGAAGATGGATATATAAGGAACTAGTTTTCTATGTAGATAGCTTTTGAATAGTTTCGTTTCTTAGTTATTAATTTAAGCTTTTAACTAGAGGCAATTGTACCGTTTTTTGATTGAGGAAGAGTACCTTAAATCTTTTTAACGAATATATTGAATTATTTTTCGCTTTATTGTTACTTTCAAATTAAGACTTTTTTCGGATATTGCTTATATTTCCAGGTGGATGTATGATAGGTTTGTTACATTTTGATAGTTTCTTGATTAATAGTTGACGAATGA
This sequence comes from Monosporascus sp. 5C6A, assembly GCA_004155035.1. Classification (NCBI taxonomy): domain Eukaryota; kingdom Fungi; phylum Ascomycota; class Sordariomycetes; order Xylariales; genus Monosporascus; species Monosporascus sp. 5C6A. The sequence continues at coordinate 61,940 of QJOB01000192.1, read as the reverse complement.
TTTAAGGCCTAGTTAGGTATAAGCTTTTTTGAACTTAATAAAGACGATATTACAGAACGACGTTTAGAAGATAGATAATATTTCCGATTTTTCTTACGGTTAAGTGAAGGATTAATAACAAGACTAAACGATTTACCCTTTATAGAAGAAGTGTTTTAATTTATCGATAACATGGCGTTTTTTACGATTCGAGTTTAAGGCGAATTTTTTTCTTTACTTTTTAAAGATATTATCGAGGTACAAGGTAAGTTAGAAAGTGAAGAGAAATATAAAGAAAAAAAGCTTAAGGTTGCAGAATTAGAACTTAAGAGCAAAGAAAAGGAACTTACGGTAGAAAAAAAAATGAATTTCCTGGTAGCGGAATTACGAGCCTTAAAAAAAGGAAAGTGCCAAATTTGCCCAAAGAGAAAGGGAGAAAGTCTTTATATTACCTTTGTTTAACTTTGACCCATATTGCGAAAATATTATTTTATTTTTTAGATATTATGGAATGCTAGAGGTTAAAGGTTATAATCCTGCCGTTTTTAAACTTTATGACAGATTTATAGATGTAAAAGGATTTTTAATTCAGGTCCGGATTTATTTTAAGTTTTACCAGAATTTTTTGGTGGAGGATTATTAGAAGGTGCTGGTTATTTTTTAAGTATTCGCAGGAAGAGTTTTTTTATAGTTTGAGCTAATTTTAAAAGATTACCTGAAAAATTACCCCAGAAGTTTATTAAACGTTATAAATTATGTCTTTAGCGATTATAAATATTTCGAAGATAAAATGCAAGCTTTATTTGGAGATGTTGATAAAAAATAGCATGCGGTAAAATAACTGTATTTGTTACGATAGATTAAGTTAGTAGTAAAGTATACGACCGAGTTTAATTGCTTGGCCGTTATTTCGTAATTGTTTGTAAGCGTATTGTTTTATTTATATTACGACGGCTTAAAGCTTTAAGTTAAAAAAGAGATGTATAAAGTACTTAAGACAGGATTTTTTAAGGAATATATAGACCAGGTTATTATCGCCGATCGATGTATTTTTAATAGGTATTTCGAAAAGAAAGGATTTAACAAGCGAAAGGACGAAAGGAGTTTGAGTGACCGAATTTAGAAAAAGAGGGATAGATTTTAAAAGGAAGCTAGCTTAGTTTCGAGAGATTTTAAGATAGATAAGTTTAACATAGAGTGTTTTAACTGTGGTAAGAAAGGTTATTATAAGAGCGAGTGTCGCTTTTTAGCTAAGCGAAATACCAAAAAGGGAAGAATTCCTTAATTTTAAAGGGAACTTTAGAAAAAGTTTTAAAAGAAGGTACGGATGGCAAAATATGAATTAGATAACGAGGAGGAAGAGGAGAAAAAAATTAGTACCGCCTTTTTTTAGTAAGAATTTATTATCGCTATGATAAGTAAGGTTTAAAACGGTAACCCAGAATATGAGCGTTGCTTAACTTGCCAGAATTAGATTATTAAAGCCTGTAAGTATTATCCCGGATAAATAGCTTTTAAGATAGCTATAAAGTTAGGATGCGTTTGTTATTTGGATAAGTAGAAGTGTAAGATTTACGACGAAAACGGCCAATTGCGGCTAGACCTTAGTAATTACGGATAGTTGTTTCCCGAGTTTTGTGAGTTTTCCGAATATACGGTATATTTAAAGCCCGATAGTACTAAAGTATAATAAACAAGCGATTATGATTTTTTTAACTTTTCTGTTTGTTACGATTATAATTATTTGATTTATTTACGAGCTAAAAAAGATAACGATTATTGGCCCGGTTGGGATAAGGAGATATTTATTAAACCAGATAATAAGTGTAGATGTATTAAGATTTCCCGGTAACCAAAATACCTTAAGTTTTGTTATTTATATTCGGAATCCGAGTAAAGCTAAAGGGCCATAGTATAAAGATGCATATGTTACTTATTTATGTTATGTATAATACATAAGGTTTTAGTAGCAGGATTGGATTTACGAAAAGATATAGCTTAATTAAGTTTTTTTTCGTTTAAGGAAAAAAAACCAACTTAAGTTTATATAGTTCCAAAACCTTAATGTTAATATGGCAGACGAACTTGGTTTAAGTGTATAGACGATTATTGTTCCAAATATGCGGTTAGAAAGGCCCGAAAATAAAGACGTTTTTAACCTTATTAATTAAAAAGTTTCAGAGGTTTTCGATATTAAGGTACCGAAAAGCCCGCCGACATAAAACCTTATACGAAACCAAAACAGGACTTAGGAATTAAATTAAGATTTTATTACATTATGAAAACAAAACGTTTAAGGTAATAATTAACTTAGACGCGGAAAGTAACTTTATCTTACCCGTTATGGCAGAAAAGTACCAGATTTTTTGGAGGTATAAGTTACAGTTTTACAAATTACGTACCGTTAATGAAAGCCTGTTTATTTACGAGAATGGTCGAGTTTTTAAGGAAATAGAAGAACTTCCAGTTTAGATATAAGGATATTTAGAAGAAATTGTTCTTGATATAGCCGACATTTCACAACACGATATTATCTTGGGAATGCTATGGCTTCGTTTTAGCAATTTACGTATTAACTGGAAAAAGCAAATACTTTTTTAGGAAGATAAAAAAGATTAAAAGGTTTGCTATGTTATTAAGGAAGTACGAATTCCAGATTAAGATGTTACAATACCTTAAAAATATAAAGGATTTAAAAAGCTGTTTAAGGATAAAAAAGATTACGAATTGCTTTTTTATAATTAATAGGATTATCGGATACCTATTAAGGAAGGATATTATTCCAAATTTTACAAAATTTACTATATAAATCTAGAAAAGTTAAAAGCCTTATAGAAAAGCATACAGTTGGACCTGAAAAAAAGGTATATTCGGCCTTTTAACTTTCCCGTTGGTTACCCCGTTTTCATGGTTCCAAAAACGAAAAACGGCAAGTAAAGGATTAACGAAAACGGAAACCCGGTTTTCAGAAAAGTGATCGATTATAGATAGTTAAACGACATCACAATTAAAAACGGATATCCTTTAACTTTTATGAATATCTTAAAAAAGAATGCCAGTAAAGCTAAGTGGTTTACTGCATTAAATTTCCGAGACGGATATTATCGTATCAAAATAGCTAAAGGCGAAAAATAAAAAATAACGTTTAGAACAATACATAAATTTTATAAGTACAAAGTTATACTAATGGGACTTACTAACGTTTCCGCGAATTTCCAATGTCTGGTTATAACCATTTTTAAATAATTCCTAGATAAGTTCGTGTTTGTCTATCTCGACGACATTCTTATCTATTCCGAAACGTTAGAAAAATACAAAAAATACGTTACTTAAATGCTTAAGATATTAAATAAAGCAAATATTCGAGTTAACCCAGCTAAAAGTATATGGCATACATAAAAGCTGGACTTTTTGGGATTTACATTTATTCCCGGACAAATTCAGATTTAACGTTCCAAGTTGGAAGTAGTTAAAAACTGGCCTATCCTTAATAAAGCGACCGTTATAGATATCCGATAAATTTTAGAATTTACGGGTTATGTACGCGGCTTAATTAAGGGATATAGAGATATAATCAGACCATTAACGAAACTTACTACTAAGGAATACGTCGGAAAGGAGTTTAAGCTTCCAGAGGAAGTTAAAAAAGCATTTCGAATATTGAAAAACGCGATTACTAGTGGATCCGTTATAAGGATGCCTAACCCAGACAAGAAAAAGCGCCTAAAAACGGACGTTTCGGATTACGAATTAAGTGCCGTTTTAGAACAACTAAAGGATAATAATAAATGGTACTTAGTAGCGTATTATTCCAAGGCATTTCGAAATACCGAACTTAGATATCCGATTTATAATAAAAAGTTATTGGCAATTATTAACGCTTTTAAAAAATGGGAACTTTTTTTAACGGAACGAAAGAACCTTTTAATATTTACTTTAATTATAAAAATCTTACTTAATTTATGAAAGCACAAGAACTAAATAAACGATATAAAACTTAAATGATTTTCTTGTTAAAATTTAACTTCAAAATTTATTACATTAAAGATAAGGAAAATGTTTAAGCGGATATCAGGAATTGCAGAGGTAACTACGACTTTAAGATTCCAAAACGCCATATACAGATGTTACAGGCTGCGGAAAATGGCACTTTATAACTGTACGTAATCTTAAAACAACTTACGCTAAAACTTTTGGTACAGTTTAAAGATTCCTACAATCCAAGCGAACGGAAAGAAGTAAAGCAATTAAAAGGGCAGTCCAAAAACCAACTTTTGTACCATGGTAAGGTTTACATACCAAAGAAATAATAAAAGCAGTTTGTTAAGAAATTCTACAAAAACCCCTTACATAAATATTAAAGAATTTTCAAAATTATTAGGCGACTAAAAAAGAAATACGACTTTCCTAAACTTCGCCGGGTAGTTAAACAAGTTATCAAAAACTGCAATATTTATAATAAAGCAAAGATAACCCGATATAAGTTTTATGGCCTACTGTAACTTACAGACATTTCCGAAAAAGCATGGAATATTATCGTTTGGGATTTTATTATTGGTTTACCCTTATTAAAGGACCCCGTTATTAAAATCGAATATAATGGAATATAGGTAATCGTTAACAAACTTACTAAATATGGGTACTTTTTACCCTTTAAAGGAAATACGACAGTAAAATAGTTAGTATATATTTTTATACGACATTACCTCGACAAATACGGAATACCAGAAAAGATTATTTCCGATAAAGACAAACTGTTTACATCTAAATTTAGTACCAGCTTTTTTAAGCAAATTAACGCTAAATTTAAGTTTTTTACAGTTTATTACCCATAAATAAACGGATAGATTAAGCGACTAAACCAGATATTAAAACAGTATTTACAAACCTATGTTAATTATTAACAAGACAATTGGGTAAAATTTCTACTACTTGCTTAAATAACTTACAATACCTCTGTTAACGAAGATATGGGCGTATCTCCCTATACAGCAATATATGGACACGAGGCAAAAACCTAACGACCGGAATAACAACTAAGCAAAACTTCTACCGTTATTATAATTACACCACGAGCAGAAATAATGGTTACAAAAGTTAAAACGGTATAAGTTCGTTTACGAACTAAGCTGCAATTCCTTTAATAACGAATGGTTCAATATTACAACAAAAAAAGGATTAAGGGATTAATTTTATCGAAAGGAGATAAGGTTTACTTGTTACGGCAAAGGCTTAATGCAACCTCGAACATTTTATAGATTAGAACAAAAAGGCCTAACGACAAGCTCGATTTTAAGAAATTCGGCCCTTTTAAAATTAACGAAGCCATTTCCAAAACCAACTACCGACTATTATTACCTAAAATAATAAAAATACACCCCATTTTTTACATTTCCCTACTTAAACCAGTACCGAAAAACGCCCCGTTAAAGAAAAACTTAAAACTAAAAAATAATACTAACGAATACGAAATTGAAAAGATACTGGATTCCAGGATAATCAAAAACAAAATCCAGTATCTAGTCAAATAAGAAGGATACTTACATAAAGAAAACACTTGGAAACCACTTAACCACTTAACGAATATGATGGACCTAGTTAAAACGTTTCACCGACAAAATCCTAACCGACCGTCTCCAACGTAGCCAAGGTTGCAGGCGACAAAAATCCCCCGCTTAAATCTATTCTAACGGCGTTCCAGTTAAAAAAGAACGCTTTCGTTATAGCGTTTATTTCAAAAGTAAGCTGCGCTTACTCCGCCTTAATACGACGCTGCTCTTCTTCCACCTTTTCCTGTTTTTCTAACTAATCCAACTCGTAACCCTCTTTTAAAATTTCAAGAACTTTCTCCTTTAAAATATCCTCCTGGCGACGTAACCGTTATAACTTGTTTATCCGTATCGACATTTTTTTTGAAACTTTTGCTGTAACTGCACAAGCTCGTTCTCGGTAGCACGACGTTCCTTTTAAAGACGGTTACGCTAGAAACTGATATTTTTTAAGAAAAATATGGTAACGGCCAAACCGTTACAATCGCGTTAAAAACGGGTATAATAATGGCAATTCGGAATCTCCTCGGTTATGAAATATTCTTCTTCCCCGAAAAAAAGGCAACTAAAACAAGGCAAAACTTTAAAACTAAACTTACGAATGTAACCAGACCGATTGTTACGAAACTAACGTTAGTTTAAACGAGGCTTGCGTATTGATTTTTCTGTACGACCTGCCATAATAAGTTGGCACAAAAGGTGTTTTAATAAAAAGGGGAGATATTTACTTTTTATTTTTGGGACAAAAATCCTGAAAAAAGGGGAATAGTATTACGAATTTCCTAAAGATAGCTTTAAAAGATAACCCTACTAGCAGAACTAAGGTCCGTTTCAAGTAGTAAGTTACGTAACTTAATGTAATTTACTTAATTATCTAGATTACTTAACATTATGATCTATGTAATCTAGCCGATTACATAGATCACTAAATACCATAATAAACGTTGAAAATAGATATATAAAGAATTAATTTCCTACGTAAATAACCTCTAAATAGTTTCGTTTTTTAACTATCAATCTAAGCTTTCAACCAGAAGCACTGCACTGTTTTCTGATTGAAGGAAAAGTACCTTAAATCTCTTTAACAAACACATTGAATTATTTTTCGCCTTATTGTTACCTGCAAATTAAGACCCTTTTCGGATACTGCTCATATTTCCAGGTGGATGTATAACAGGTTCGTTACAATTTATTCCGAAGGTTTCGCGATAGTTTTACGATAAGATCCGTAAATTGTAAGTTAAAAATTTAAACATTTAAAAACTTATAACGTTAACCTAAAAAAACGCCGGAATAAAAAAAAGATATTACGTAAACCTAAATAATGTATTGTTTTATCGGAATAAGTTCGTTATCTTTTCGTAATACGCGCTACGTCAATAATTAATTACTTAATACCATAACGATTTCCGAATAAAGTACATAAAGGGCCGAAAAACCATTAAATTAATTAGCCGTAAATTTCATTAAGAAAATATGGCGAACGATATCCGAAAGTACGTCGAACGTTACCTTATATACCAAAATATGCGGAAACCAAGGCATAAGTTTTATAAGGTATTATAATTACTTCCTTTACCGAAATAGCTATTTTAGAAATTAAATATAGATTTTATTATAAGGTTACCTTTTTATTTAAAAAATAACAGACGTAATTATAACGTTATTTTAATGATCGTTAACCGATTTACGAAATTAACTTTATTTTTACTTATAATTAAAAATTTAATAATGACAAAACTGGCTGGAATTTTATATAAAAAAGTAAAGTATTATTTTAGCTTTTTATTAAGGATTATTAACGACCGAAATAAATTATTTATTAATTATTTCTGGGCCGAATTTTGTAAGGTAAACAAAATCGAACGCCGACTATTTACCGTTTATTATTTCCAAATTAATAAGTAAATTAAATGCATAAATTAAATATTAAATAAATATTTTCGAAATTATTATAATGAAAACCAAATTAATTAGGTACGGTTATTACATAAAGTTAAGTTTGTTTATAATAATTACCGGAACGAATTTACCGAATACTTGCCGTTTAAAGCTTTATACGGTTATTACCTTCGTATAATAAAATGGATATTTAATAAATTTTATATTAAAATTTAAGGAATGCAAAAACGGTTCGAACGTAGGGCGTAAATTCGCCGACGGATGTACGAATATTAGGAAAAAGCCGTAATTAATTAAAAAAAGTATTATAATCGAAAGCATTAATTAATAACTTTTAAAAAAGGTTAAATCGTAAAGTTATTTACGAAAAATTTTAGGTTTAAAGGAAATTTTAAATTAATACTAACGTATATTCAGGAAGGAATTACTAAACGGATGGGATTATAAGCTTATAAGGTTTATTTATTTATAAAATATTAACGGTTTTATGATAAGTTTTTAGTATTTTCGTTAAAACTTTAATATAACCGAAAAAAGCCGCAGATTATATACCGTTTCCCGATTTAAAGAACGAATAACAAAAATAGGCCGTTAAAAAGATAGTTAAATATAAAAACGATTGTGGTAAAAGGAAGCTTTTTGTTAAACAAAACCCCTGGCACGTTAAATACAATATCTGGAAATTAAGAAAGTATTTAGCGAACGTATAACGAATGTTTGCTAAAAAAAAACTAAAACGAACATATAAAAAATGGGATAAATATAAGAAAAAGTCTTAAGCATTTTAGTAATTATAACCGGTTATAAATCGGTCGGAAACCGTTTAGATATTTTTAAAATTAATTAATTAAATTTTATTTAAAATAAAACCGAACGGCGATAACATAACTAACAGAACGTTAAAGTATAGGCGTAAAAATAATAAATATAAAAATAACCAGCAACAACGAACTATAATTAATAAAAGATTTGTTAATTAAACGACGATAATATTAAGCGTTTTTAATAAAGATCGAATGTATTATCTTAAAATTAAAAACCTTGCGTTTTACTAGTTAATTATAAGCGAATGTTCGGTAATTAATCGGCGAAGGGATCCGTAAAAATAATTTGAAATGGCGGAATATAAAAACCGGAACCGGAAAGTAAGTTTCGCGGCGTAACGCTTGGAAAACAAACGCTAGAATTTGTAAAAAACGACATAATAAAAGGCGACATAATAGGAAGTGATAAAGCCGGAATACCGGAAAACTGCTTTGCATTAACGCGTTTACGAAACGATAAGACGGCGCGCTATCGGCAAGCCTTCGGCATGCTTTGTACGTTACGGTTAATTAAATTAACCGGAACCTTATTACCATAATAAAAAATCTTTTAAATAAATTTTACGTAACGTACCAGACAAGCGAGCTGTACAGATAAGCGAGCTGTATACTTTTTGGCATTCTACGACAACAAATTCAAATTAATTAACCACAACATATCAAATCAATTCAAATTAATCGGATTCTTCTTTGCTAGACGTATCTACAACCTCTTCACAAGTATGCGCATTATGTCCGGGCTTGCCGCAGACGCCACATTTCCGTTCCTTAGTTTTAACCCTTTTGCGACGACCCCTTCCAGTTGTTGTTAACTGTATTTTTTTATTACCCTTTTTTTTTTAGGCCAGAAAAGCTTGTCCTTCTTGTATAGTAAGTATTTTTTTTTCTTGAAAACGTTTGTTTTTAGTTTTCCGACGTTTGCTTAAGGTATGGTTCGTTTCGCGCAATTAGGCGTTTTCTTCCCGAAAAAAAGCAACTTCGTACAAAAATAATAAGTTACTTTTTGTTAAAAAACCAGCCGATTTAACAACCCTTAACGAACCACTTTAATTTCCAATCTTTCTTTGCAAATAACGTTCTTGCCTCGTTATTTCTTTAATATTCCTAAGGGTTTTCGCGGGCGGGAAACGAATGGAACCGGCAGAGGTTAGCGGGGAGACGGTTGGCGTAGGTACAACTGGAGGAACTTCCAATTCGGAAAGAACATTATTAGGATCGAATGGAATAAGCCCAGTTTTTGCGAATCCAGATTTGATATTATCGGACGTTATGGTAACTTTAAACGCGTCGTAAAAGCCGGCAAGAAAATCCTTTTTGGTAATATGGGTATAATAACGTCGTATTAAGTTTTCGATATACCGCGAATAAACGCGTTTTAAAATAAAAAAATAAAATACGTTAAAAAGTTAAAGTCGATACGAAAAATACGCGGGCATATAAAACGTAATAATGTTATAGTTTGCGTAATATTTTTCGAATTTTATTAAATGGTAGTTTTCGTGGCCGTTGAGAATAAAAAAACGTTTCGAACTTTTCGTATGCGTCCGAGTATGTTTATCAAAATGCTGGATCTATTTTAAATTTAATTCATTTGTTATCCAGCTATTATTATTTAATGTAATTCCTTAATCGGTTATTAGTAATGGGTTATTGCGGTACCAGGTTCCAAGGTAATTTTTCCCTGCCATAATAATAAATGGTGGTACAGCTTAATTTTAGGAATTAACAACTTAAATAATTATAACCCATTTTTTATTTCCTTATTGCATTTATCTAAATTTTCTACGTTTTTCGGTATTAGTAATTACCATACCCGTTATTATAAAAAGCCTTATTAAAAATCGAGTTTCGTCGAAATTGTAAATATCTTTTTTTATGATACCGTATTTCGCGATTATAACCCGAACAAACTCGAACTACTTACGAAACGTTTCTAGATTTTCGTATAAAACTCGTTAATAATCGATTTTTCGATTTAAACGCGTTTGGAATTTTTTTTGCCGTTTAACAAAATTCGACGCCCATTTAACTTTAACGCGTTTTATAACGCGTTAGGTAAGCAATATATTAGCCATATCTTTAACGTACTGAAGCCGGATAGGAAACGCTTGCGTATCTAAGTTAAAAATTCGGTCGATAATCGATTTTTTTTCGGTCGGCGTTAATTTTCGCGAATTAAGAACGGTATCGAATCGGGCGCGTTTACCGTTAATTTGCGTTTTTAAGGTAATAAATAAAACGTTATAAATAGAACTTAGCTTTTTATAACTAAACGTTAAGTTTTTCTTTTTAGCCTAAACGGCTAAGTTTATTTTCGTTTTTTTTTGTAAGCCGTTTTATATTGTAATTATTAAAAAATAAGTAATTAAAGTTAAACAGTAAGAATAGTAAAAAAAATGTACAGCTCGCTTATCTGTACAGCTCGCTTATTTAAAACGTTAATTAAAAGTTTTACAAATAAATTTACTACGTTTAAATAATTTAACCTAACTTTTTTCCAAGCCGTCGCCGAACGGTCGAAAATAAGTATTTATAAACAAAAGCCATAACGTAATATTAAGGGTATATAAACGGAACCGTTCCGTTCGTACGACGGAAATACGGCGTTTATTTAACGACGGGTTTTATTAACGTTTATAAGTATATTTTCTTTTTTCTTTTAAGAATTAATATATTAATAATAACGAATAATCGGATATAAATCGACGGAAAATAATAATTTACCAGTTTATATTCGAAACGAGGGAATTAAAAATAACGCAAAAATTACGTTTCCGTAACGATAATTGCCGTACGTTCGGCATTTTTAATATTAAAAATAACGTAGTTTTTTTCGGCGTAAGTTTTACGGAAAATAAAATGAATATTTTTCGAAAAGTACGATACGTTAACTAAATTACGCCAGTTCGTCGGTAAACGGTTTATTAATATTTATAAATTCCATTTTTTATTAATCAGCTTTAAAACGATAAACGAAGATTTTTTAAACGGCATTACAGAAACCGGTAGGTATTTATTCGGCGGTTAAACGTTATTTAAATAAGGAAAAATAAAGATTTATACGAACATATCTTTTCGTATTTTAAATATAATACGTAAAGGTTTCGGCGTTTTTTCGAGCAGGGTCGGCGACGTAAACGATATTTAAATCGAGATAAAAAAGGCCGACATAATGTTAACATGGTTCTTTAAACTTTAATTCTTTATTTTCGATATTATAGATATAATCGTTTTATTCCAAAAAAAAATATTTAAGTTTATCGAAAAGATTTTTATAAAAAGATATAACTACGGCAAATAATCGGAAATTGAAAAGAAAATAATCGAAAATTAAGGAAATAATCGTAAAAAAAAAACCGGTAATTCGAAAAAAAAACCGGTAATCGCGAACAAAAAATAAGCCTCGAAATATTAGAAAAAAAAGAAATTAACAAAGCGGGAATAAATAACAACATAATCGGAAAACGTTCGGTAACGGCTTACAAATACGGCGTCCGGAATAACGAAACGTATAAGGTAATTAAGCCGTACCGGAACATATACGTCTTATATCCGGAATTAAACTAATTAATATATCGGGCATATAATTAACAGCAGTTATTAAGAACTAGCAGTTTAAAAAAAAAGGAATAATATAAGGAAATAAGGAAATACGGCAGAACATCGGCGACTAATCGCCGACTTACATGTATTAAAAACTATTACAAAATACCGTAATAATATATTTTATATATAACCCAGATAAAAGTTTGTTAAAATATTTATTTCTTGGAATAATTTGCTACTGTGCGGCTATTACCTTACTTTTCCACCTATTATCTTACAAGAAAACGACGAATATAAGCATAAAAATACAACAAAAACGTTACTACTTAAAAAAATACGATATAAGAAAAAAAAAGGTATAATAAACGCATTCGACGTATTATAACCATTATCTAAATATAACTTTGTAACATAAACGAAATTTTAAAACATTAGCCCGAAAAGCCAGTAAAAATATGGCTAATATATTATTACAGTATCGCAAATATAAACGATTGTTTCAGAAAAGATTCGAAACGAAGTTATTAAAATATAACGAATAAAACGATAAAATAATTTGTAAAAAAGGTGCCTTACCGAGATTTTATTTTATTTACAATTTAAACGAAACAGAATTTTACATTTTACGCGAATACCTGGAAAATAAATTCCAAAAAAAATAAATTCGATAATTTATTTTTTAACCGGATATCTTATATTTTTTTACCCGGATATCTTATATCTTTCGTATTATAGAAAAATAGTAAGTTATGATTAATAATAAACTATCGATATTTTAATAACCTCATTATTAAAGATAAAATATCTTTATTATTAATTACCGAAATAAAAAACCGTTTATAAAGAATTAAATAATTTATTGCTTTAAAGTATAAAAATAGATATAACTTAATTCGAATTAAACCAAAATATAAATAAAAAATGGCTTTTAAAACGAAATACGGACTTTACGAATATTTAATTACGCTAATAAAACTTACGAACGTACCAGTAACTTTTTAACAAATAGTTAATTACGTATTGCAAAAGTACCTAGATATTTTCGTTATATACTACTTAGACGACATCTTGATTTTTTTAAATTCGGAAAAAGCATATATAAGATACGTTTATTAAATTCCTGAAATTTTATAAAACGTTAACTTATTAATTAACGTAAAAAAAAGTTAATTCCATACGTAAAAAATGAAATATTTAAGATATATTATTATTTTAAGATATATTAAAATAAACTTGAAAGAAATCGTAGTAATTACCGAATAACTTAACTTTACTATTATTATAAAGGTATAAGTATTTTTTTGATTCGCCAATTATTACCGAAAAGTTACTAAATATTTTAACAAAATTATAATAACGTCCCACATAAGCTTACCGGATGTACAAGCTCACCGGATAGTTTTTGGCACGTCGCGATAACAAATTCAAATTGATCAATTATAATATATTAAATTAATTTAATTTAATCAGATTTTTTTTCGCTAAACGTATCTACAACTTTTTTACAAGTACGCGTATTATATCCGGGCTTGCCGCAGATGCTACATTTCCGTTTTTTAGTTTTAACCCTTTTGCGATAACCCCTTCCAGTTGCTGTTAGTTGCATTTTTTTACCACTTTTTTTTTTTTTCGGCCAGAAGAACTTGTCCCTTTTGTATAGTAAGTGTTCCTTTTTCTTGAAGACGTTTATTTTTGGTTTTCCGACGTTTGCTTAAAATGTGGTTCGTTTCGCGTAATTGGATATTTTCTTCCCGAAAAAAAGCAATTTCGTGCAAAAGTAATAAGTTACTTTTTGTTAAAAAACCAGCCGATTTAACGACTTTTATTAACGAATTACCCTGATAATTTCGAATCTTTCTTTGTAAATAATGTTCTTGTTTTGTTATTTTTTTAATATTTTTAAGGGTCTTTACGAGCGGGGAACGAATCGAACCGGCAGAGGTTAACCGAGAGACGGTTGGCGTAGGTACAACTGGAGGAATTTCTAATTCGGAAAAAACCTTATTAAGATCGAATAGAATAAAACCAGCTTTTGCAAATCCAGATTTGATATTGTCGGACGTTATGGTAACTTTAAACGCGTCGTAAAAACCGGCAAGAAAATCCTTTTTGGTAATATGGGTATAATAACGTCGTATTAAGTTTTCGATATACCGCGAATAAACGCGTTTTAAAATAAAAAAATAAAATACGTTAAAAAGTTAAAGTCGATACGAAAAATACGCGGGCATATAAAACGTAATAATGTTATAGTTTGCGTAATATTTTTCGAATT
>QJOB01000192.1:0-47765 GCA_004155035.1 Monosporascus sp. 5C6A | reverse complement strand
AATAAAAAAATAAAATACGTTAAAAAGTTAAAGTCGATACGAAAAATACGCGGGCATATAAAACGTAATAATGTTATAGTTTGCGTAATATTTTTCGAATTCTATTAAATGGTAGCTTTCGTGGCCGTTGAGAATAAAAAAACGTTTCGAACTTTTCGTACGCGTCCGAATATATTTATCGAAATGCTGAATTTATTTTAAACTTAATTCGTTTATTGTTTAGCTATTATAGCTTATACCGAATTTTTAATTAATTGGTAATGGGTTATCGCGGTATTAGGACCTAAGGTGATTTTTCCCTGTTATGATAATAAATGACGGTATAACCCAATTTTAGGAATTAACAACCTGGATAACCGTAACCTATTTTTTATTCCCTTATTACGTTTATTTAGGTTTTTTACGTTTTTCGGTACTGGTAATTACCATGCCTGCCGCCATAAGAAGCCCCATTAAAAATCCTGTCTCGTCGAAGTTGTAAATATCCTTTTTTGCGATGCCGTATTTTGCGATAGTAGCCCGAATAAGCTCAAACCACTTACGAAATATTTCTGGATTTTCGCATAGGACCCGTTAATAATCGATCTTCCGATTTAAACGCGTCTGGAGTTTTTTTTTGCCGTTTAACAAAGTTCGACGCCTAATTAATCCCGACGTGCCCTGTAACGCGTTAGGCAAGCAATAAATTGGCCATATCTTTAACGTGCTGAAGACGGATAAGAAACGCTCGCGTATCTAGGCCAAGAATTCGGTCGATAATCGTTTTTTTTTTTCGGTCGGCTGTAACTTTCGCGAATTAAGGATAATATCGGCTCTGAAGGATTTACCGGTATATCGTCTATGCAAAGTAAAATAAGGGACTTCATATATAGAACTAAATATCGCATAACTAAGTTTCGGGTCTTGTTTTTTAGCTTGAACGGCTAGGTTCATTTTCTCTTCTTTTGTAAGCCGTTCCATGTTGTTAACGTTAAGAAATGGGCAATTAAAGTTGGGTGGTTAGAATGTGTCAAAAACCATCCGGTGAACTTGTGCATCCGGTGAGCTTGTGTGGGACGTTACCATTATTTAATTTTACTAAGAAAGAAAATAAGTTTTAATAGACGACGGAAATATAAAAGGCTTTTTAACAAATTAAGGACGTAATTATTAGTAAACCGGTACTAATTATATAGAATCCAAAACGTCCAGTTAAATTAAAAATCGATTCGTTAAACTATATATTAGATGCGGTTATCAGACACCGAAATAATTAAGGAATATTTTATTCGCTCGCTTTTTATTTTTACAAGTTAAAAGAGACAAAACTGAATTACGTTATTTCCGATAAAGAATTTATAGGTATCGTTAAAGCCTTTCGAGAATTTAGGCATATACTTAAAAAAAACTTCCATTAAATTAAAGTCTATACCGATTACAAAATTTTACTTGCTTTATTATTACACGAGAACTTATAAGACGATAATTACATTACGTAAAAAAGTTAGCAGAATACGATTTCGTTATTATTTATTAAAAAGGCTTTAAAAACGGCAGAGCAGATGCCTTTAATAGACGACTTAACCTAAAAAAGAAATTAATCAAGGTTAACTACAGACATTTCGATGTTATCTTCAAAGAATATTTAAAATTGCAGCAGATTGCAATAATTAAAGTAATACCTTTTAATCTATATCGGAAAGTATAGTAATATAACGACAGCCGACTTAAGGATTAGAAAATAAACAAAATTCAGATATTAAAGAAATATTAACGGGACTTAATATAGGATGTATATTAATACCTATTTTATAGACATCTAGAGATTTACAAAACCTTAAAACGTTCATAACGCATTTATTACTTTCCTAAAATAAAAACAGCAATATAGAAGGTTAGACGAAAATGCGATATTTGCATTAAAACGAAGGCTTTATGGCATAAATTATAAGGAACACTACAATTATTTCTAGTTTTACAGCGTTTATGGAATTCGATTACTATAAATTTCATTATTAAACTTCCCTTATCCGAAGACCCAGCGATAAAAGTACATTATAATAATAGTTTCGTTATTATTAACCGATTTACAAAGTTTTTCTATTTTTTACCTTACAATAAGGATATTAACGCAAAATAAATAGCATATATATTTTTTTCGACATATCTTGAGTATATATGGGTCGTTAACGGAGATTATTTTAGATAAAGATATTACGTTTATTTTTAAGTTTTGGTAGGGTCTTATAATACAGATCGGTTTAAACCACAAATTATTTAGCGTATTTAAACCTTAAATAAATAAATAGATAAAACGATTAAATTAAATTTTCGAAACTTATTTACGATCTCATGTTAATTACAAACAGAACATTTAGGTTAAAAAGTTACTAATAACCTAATTAACTTATAACAACAGTTAATATAAAAGCATTAAAATAACCTCAATAAATGCTAATTTTGGTTTTACACCAGAGGTTTATAAAGAAACGCCTGATAATG
This sequence comes from Monosporascus sp. 5C6A, assembly GCA_004155035.1. Lineage (NCBI taxonomy): Eukaryota > Fungi > Ascomycota > Sordariomycetes > Xylariales > Monosporascus > Monosporascus sp. 5C6A. Next base: position 45,284 of record QJOB01000192.1, on the reverse strand, counting down.
ATTTAATTAACATCAAAGTTATTTTAACGTTAAAATAACTTAAGCAGTTATACCTAAAAATAAAAACAGAATTCGAATTTATACGTAATCAGATAAAGAAGTATTATAACTAAAAGAAATTAAAAAGACTAACTTTTTTAAAAGGAGATATGGTTTACTTAGCCACAAAAAACATCAAAACCAAACGCCTAAACCAAAAACTCGGTTTTAAATATATCGACCTGTATAAGGTTATTAAGAAAATTTTAGAAAATAATTATGAATTGGAGTTATTCCCGAAAGTTAAGTTTTATTTAATTTTTTATGTTTTCTTATTTAAGTTAATAGCAGATATTATTAAAGTTAGTACAAGATACGAGGATAAACTAAAAGAAGATATATTAATATACGAAATAAAAAGAATTTTAAACGTATGCAAAAAGGATGGATTTACTAAGTACTTGGTTAAATAAAAGAATTGCCCAGATTCCGAAAATATATGGGAACTTGCCAAAAGTTTGATGAACGTTTAAGGCTTTTTAAAGAATCTTTATTAATAACGCCGGAATTGCCGGCTATAACATTTTAGTTGATATTGTTAATAATAGAGTAGTTAATGTTTCCGATATTTAACCAGTTTATTAAACCAGGAATTTATATTAATGCGGCAGTATTAATTTCCAGTTCTGCCTATTTCCGGTTTCTTTTTAACTCGTTTAACGATTAAGAATTACGTTAAGTTATGGTAATACTTTTTAAACGCGTTAAAGCCTTTTATTTGTGCAGCCGGATTAAACGAGTTAAAACATTATTTATTTATTTTTTGGTATCGACGTTGTATTTTTAAATAATGCCGGTAAAATTCCAAAAGACGTTTTTTTTTGTAAGCATTTTTTCCCGTTTAAGGCGTTAGTATTCCCGACGAATGTTTTGTAGAAAGGATACCGGCATATCGGTGTTATTATAAAAACGATCACAAGAAATACATTTTTTGCATCGCGATATATTTTCTATTATTTTATACTTTAATCCTTTTAAAAAATACCAAGAATAAGGTATAATTTCGAAACCAAAATCGTTAAAAGCTTTTACGAGTTTAATATGACAAATAGTGGAAATACGTGGTTTACAGTAAATCCTGTTTTTTCGATTAGATATGTTAGTTATTAAAAAAAGTGATAGTAAAAAAAGGAAGTTATTTATCGAAAATCATAAACAAATAAATTAATTTTTAAGAGCAAAGATCCTGGACGGAGGGAGATTATGTTATGGCCCAGTTAGGCTTGGTTTTTTAAAAACGGTTGGAGATTACAGAAAATAAGTTTCGATTAGGAAGTTAGGTTACGTAATTCGTAATTACTGTAAATCCAGTAATTAGGAGTAATTATAGTAACGGGATTACTATTGATTATTACGACGGTAATAATTAATCGTGATCCAAAATAATTAATAATAATTATTTTGGATCAACAAAAAGGATAAATACGTTTATTACTTTTTAATAGTTTTAGATAGTACCAGTTTGTAATATAACTTGGTTATGTAGATTACCTTTAATTATTTATTATTATTAAACGTAACTAGTTTATTTTTTATTGTTTAGTTTCTTATAGTATTAGTGTTAACATAAACCCGTACGACTAGGCTTAATAGTTGGTTAACTAGCCCAGCCGTTACATTTAACAAATACTGTAAAGATAACGACCCAAAGCAAATAAATCTGTAATTAGGATTTACAGCGTATATTTATAAGAATTATAAGTACGATACTTTCCGAAACAATATTAACAACTTTATAAAATAAGTTATAAAGTTTATATTTTAAACGATTAAAGAAATAAGTTTTCTTTTCGGAAAGAATTTACAGAAATAGTACGCCAAAATGGACGGATCCGGCAAGATATACGATAGTAGATGCTTAATTAATATATAACGAAAATACCGAAAATAGCTAAAGTAAGCTGTATAGTTAAGTAAGAAACTGGACGAATTAACTATAAAATAGCAAGAGATAATAGGTAAGGGATAGAGATACGGCGTTTTAAAAACGAAAATAACAACTATATAGGTTAACGATTTATGTACAGTTTTGGCTTTTATTATAGAAACCAGGATGATTATTTTTTATATAATAAAAAAGGCCGAGATCGAGAGCGGAACGATTAGTTATTTAGAAGTAACGGTTAACTTCTTCGATTCTTGGATTATAGCTTAGCTTTTTTTAACATTACGATATATAAAGGATTATTCCTAACTTTTTACAGGGCTTTTGTAAATTCTGTTAATTAAGATGATTTTGTTTAGAAAAAAACCTTTTAAGCGTTAACTTTAAAAGAAAACCCCTATATAAAAACCGAAATTCTCCCTTAAGAAGACGTAACCGTGTATATACTTGGATAAAATAATAAATTGCTACTTTAACTTTTAGCTTTACCACCCCCTTTCCGTTTCGCAGGTGTTTTATTCTAACGCGATTCCAGATTGCTTAATCGTGCTTTTATCTACGTCGATTTCTTTCGGAATTCTGGAAGCTCCTCGTTATTTTAAGCAGCCGGGCAAACCATCGTTCGTAACCCTTTATCGTGCAAAGTTATTTTTTGTAAGGCCGTTAAGGACCTTGCTAAATCCCAGCGGGTATAAGGTTTATTAGGGCCGAAGTTTGTTGGTAACCACCAGTTGGAATCGGAATAAGGTACGGGTTTGAAATGTGCAATTTATCTAAACCGTAAAAAACCATTTGAAGAGTTATCGTATTCGAAGATATTAGGTATAATATCTATCGTGAAAAGTTATCGTGGAATGATTTCTGTGTATTGGCTCAGCTTTATCTTCCAGGCTTGGACCTATATTTTATCTTGCATAAAAACCGAAAAAAGGTAATCGTAAAGGTGTTCGTATAAACCGAACTTTTAATAAGCGAAAACGTGGCGAATCGGACGTGTAAAAGATTAGTTATAAAACGTACTTAATTCCGATATATATATTATCTTAGTGTTATTATGCGTTCTTTAATGTTCTAGCAGAGTCTTTGGTTAATAGAATAATTATAAAACTAATCGGGAATCGGATAACTTTTAATTAATTTCTAAAAAAAGAGATTAACAGTATAGATAAAGCTATAAGCATATTAATTATATAAAAAGCAAAGTAACTTTTACAGCGAGTAAGACGAATTTTAACGTATTTCTTAACTACTAATTAACAAAGCCTTATAAACTTATCGTTTTGCCTTTTACGAAATTTGTTAACTTTGGATTTAGGGTTTGTGATATACGTTTTTAATCTAATTAAGAGGTTTTTAAAGTTTAAATCAATCGTAAAAGGCGACGAGGTATACATAAGCTACAGCTTTATCTCGATTAAAAGGTACGGAGAGGTTAATATGTTATTTCGAAGCTTTAACGGTACTAATGTGTTACAGTTATAGAACGTAGTTTATTACGAAGAATTCGTATATAATCTAATATTACTTCGATAGTTCGGAATGAAATATTATTAATGAAATAACCGAAGAATTAATAACTATATTCGAAATATATATAATTAAATTGTAGTTTTTTAATAAAGAAATATAATTCGTTTATTATCGAGAATATCAATGCCACTATATTTTACTTAATCTTAATTACTTACAAACGAAGTTTTAACTTATAAACGCCGAGATTATTATATACAAGTAACGGTACCTTAAAGTACTTACGATTAAGCTATCTAGGCCTTAAAATTAATCGTTTAGTTATAATCCTTTATCAATGAAGTCAAATTAAGAAGTTTTACAATTATTAAATATCAGCCGTATAGCAAGGTAAAACCTAAAAGGCAAATACGCCGCGGGCTTCAAAAAGGAACTACTCGATTAGGATAAAAAATCGCTATTAACTTTACTACTTTCGAAAAAAACCTTAAAAGATATAAATATGTTATATTCGCTACCAACAGATGTTTAGATTTTATCTAAGATATATTTCTTAAAGCCGAAAGCAGGATATACTAATTATTACGTTCCGATATTTACTAGGCGTTTTTAAAAGCCAAAACAAGTTTTTTTTATAGATAATCGAATGCAATAACTGAAATTCTAACGATTACCTGTTTCAAAATATTTTCAAATTACTTCCATTTAATATCAGGCCTAAGGCTTTAATACCGAATACCTAGATCTAATACGGGGGTACGGAACGTTTAAAAAATATGATTAAGGAAAAAGCAAATGCGATACGAATTGGCGTTAAATTAACTACGTTTTTAATCGTATATATCTTCAAAACGGTATTGTATTTATATAACCGAACTCTTAAATACGCCTTTTCATAACAAACTCTATACGAACTTTATTATACTTACTTGGCGTATAAAGACGGCGTTACAGTTTTAATCGTCAGCTTTAAACGGCCTATTTACAAGTTTACGGCTATTTGACTTACGTTATAACAAATGTTACTACGAAGACAAAACAAAGATTTCCGAAATTAAATCTTAAAGCATAAATAGGCTTTTTAATCGTTTACCGATTAATAAATATTTAGGAAATTTGGAACCCGTTAACGAATAGAATTATCACTTTTCGAAACTAATAGCTTAATAAAAAGCTACTTTTTTAAATAATACCACAAACCCAAAAAGCGACATTTTTTACCTAGCAAAAACGAATCATAGAACTTATTCCAATAGGTTTAGAGATATAATTATATTAATAATTGATTTATATTTATAAATAAAAGAAGCAAAAACTTAAATAAAACAATTTAATTGCCGGCTAGACGGAAGGTATAGTTTTAGCATAATATAGATGTCCAAAGAAACGTGCAGGATGAAGATAAATAAACTTATTTATAAAAGCTTAATTATCCTTATATAACCGTTATATACGAACGATTTCCATTCTATGGATTATTACTGCAGCTAACGTCTGCTTTAATAAATCTTACGACTATTGCGTCGACAGAAAAAGAAATCACTTTAAGTTTTTATTAAGCTGTTTACCCTAACATAATAATAAAAAACGAAAGTATTTTACGGTTTATAAACGTAAGCTTTCCGCACGTTCCGTATGGAAAAGATAATTATCGATATAATTATAAAGTATAAAAGGCCGCATTTAACTTAAACGATTAACTTACTTAATTAGTACGATCGATAATTGGCCGGTAAGCTACCGAAATTTAGGGAAAATAAATCCTCGAAATACGTGTTACTTTAATCGGAAAGGCTTGAATATATTAAAAACAAACACAAAAGAAAAAATATTACTTAAGTTTCAAGACCGGGTATATAAACGAGATTTACTGCTACCGCTGTAAAGCCATAAAAAGCTGAGTATATAGTCATTGAAAAAGTCATTTATTAAACCCGAAAAAGCATACTTACAAAGTTATAAGGATATGTATTTTTGGAAAATCGTCGACTAGGTCCGTTATTAAAAGAAAAAAAGGTTTTAAGGTATATATAAATAAACGTTTGCAAGTTTGGTAAATATGGCTGGCTATAAATTTATAACGCTCGTCTTATCGTAGAAGGCGATTAACAATTTAAAAACGCTCGTAGAAATATTTACGCATTTACGTTAACCGGCAGGTGTTTTAAAGCCTTAATAGTTATTTCATTTAAATTAGATATAATATTTAAATAATATAACGTTAAAAACATTTTGGTTAACGCAAACTTACTTTACAAAATATACATAAAAACGCCTCTAGGATACCCTTAACGTAATAGGATATTCCTAATGAAAAAGGCTTTATACGGCTTAAAAGAATCGCCGTTACTTTAGCACAAGGATTTTACCAGTACGTTTAAAAACTTGAAACATAGCCTTGCTTTTTATAAACCCTGTTTGTTTTTTCGTTAAAAGGTGCTTCTTTTTATCCACGTCGACGATATTTTTGCCCGATATAACAAAAAAACCAAGCCCTCGTCGATCGGTTAATCCAGTGAATACGGGACCGGTACATCTTTATAAGGGATAAGTATTTATAATAATTTCTAGATATCGAAATAATTAAGAACAGACCTAACAGAAATGTCTGGCTATCTTAATCCCTAAAAAGGGTTAAATAGTTTCCTAAAAACGCTAATAAAGAACGCCGAATTACTGTGGAATTTTAATCAGGCTTATGGAGGCTTATTAATAAATAGCAGGAAAAGATCGGTTTTATTTTATATATTGCAATCCACATATAACCCAATATATCCTTTATAATATCTCGACTTACCCGATTTAACCTAACCCTTAACAAAGTATATCATAAAGCAGCTAATCGCGTTATATAGTATTTAATCGGTATTAAAACGTTATAGTTGCAGTTCGGTAATAAGAATTCGCTGGCTATCTGAAGCGACGTTTCTTTCGTAAATAATATAATTAATTAAGAAAGTTTCCAAGTTTATATAATAAAGTTATTTAGAGGAATAATAAAATAATAGATATAATACTAAGATATATTAATTACTTTTATAATTAAACGAAGTTGTTTACTTTTTGGGTAGGTAGCAAAAAAAACCCTATATATTTTTTAATTAATTAAAGAGTTAAAGTTAGTTCTAGATGTGGGACCGTTAAATTTATAATGCGATAATTAGTAAATTATACGGCTTATTAACGCCGACGTCGTCTTTTTAAAAATACAGCAACCGTACATAGATATATATAATTACTGGTTACGAAAAGCAGCTAAAGAAAAACATAATTAACGTGGATTATACGTTTATAAACAATATATTGGTTATTAGACTAATTAAAGCCCTGTTACGGGAAGCATTTATATACTTCAAACAATAGCTAGGATTACTAGATATTACAAAACCTTTAAACCGCTGGAAGAAAGCAGTAAAGGCGATTTCTGAAAAGGAATTAGGTGATTTAGAAATTATGTTTACCGTAAACGAGGTAAAATGGAAAGTTATAGCTGTACAAAGTAATAAAAGTTAACAATTAACGCCTCGAATTTAAAGGCGTTAAAGGGTATATGAGCTAACCAGAGATGTTAAAGCACCTTAACCACAAAAGGCTACGTTTTAATCGGAGTATAATTGTTCCGTTACAAGGTTACGCAAAAACAGTACACGTACTAAGAAGCTGCGCAATTAGCTGAATATAAAAAGCTCAACTGATATCCCCTATATCCACTTCCTGAATTTACCCACTTCTTCAATCGGATTTTTCGCTCTTTTAACACCTACTCTTTTTACCAACACTTCCTAATAACTCAATCCATACAACGTTACTAAAGCTCCGATTTGAAATAAGGCCTGACGATAAGTGTTACATGTAATAGACCTTAGCAGTAATTGCTACGGGGGCTAAATAAAAAGCAACGGCTAACAAATAAAGTATAATAGAAAGTATGCTATCTCTGCGAAAGAAAACCGCTAGATCTTACGCTTAAGGCCATTAAGATTAACAAATCCTTAGCTTTTTATAAAAAACGAACTGGTAAAATAAATATTAAACGAAAGAGTATATAAAAACGCCGTACAATTTCAAAATACGTAAAGTAGCAAAATATGATCATTAAGCGAATAAAAGCGTTTATTTCTTTAAAAAATACTAGGTTAAACGCGTTAATAACCGGTATTTAACGTTCCAAATTTTTTTAAAAATCATTCTCGGAAATTCTCGGGCGTTTCTTGCCCTTTTAATAAAATCCAAAACTTTTAATAAGAATACAAAGCTATCGCCCGCAGGCTGAAAATCAAGAACGAAAATATCGTAAATATAAACAAAGTAAACGTATAAAAACAAAATTAAAAAGAAAGACGGTTATTAAAACGCCTTTACTCCGCACAAACCTTGAAAGGTTTCCGAAATAATAATTTTAAAAAACGATAATCGAAAGTATTACGGCTAACGGGTAATAATTAACGGCTGTAATAATCTTTACCGGTTTTAGCTTTTGAAAGTATTAATTGTTACTTTTTTTCTTGAATAAAAATATACGGCAAACAGATCGGGTTAAAATAACGCTAGAATCGCTCTTAAGTAACTTCGGAAAAAGAGTTTCCCCGAAAGGAAACCTGTATATCTAAACGATGAATATCCGTTTATTTCAAATTAATACATTACTTATATTATGATCGTATCTATAATTAAATCCAAAAAATAAGTACGTTATTAGATATACCCTTATTTAACTTCTATGCTATATAGCCGCTTAGTATCGAAATATTCATTACGTTAAATTAATATTATTATAAACAAACGTTAAACTTCAACTCCTTCGTAACTTCGGCTTTTATTAATTAATAACATTTCTTAAAAAAGTATTGTAAAACTTTCAAAAAAACCTTTAATTTCTAAAATATATATTTAAACTTTAGAACCATAAGTGTCTTTCTATTTAACACTAGTAAACCGTTTTAGAACACGAAAACAATTAAATAACTTCCATGTTAACAAATCCCAGAACTAATAACGGGTTTTAGAAAAGGTTTTACAATATAGTATATACTTAACAATGGTAAAAACGTTTTATTTTCTATAATATTTGCATTTTATTCAAAAAATCTCCAAAACCCTTAACTTTATATCCGCTAAAATTATTTTGTTATATTATAATAATAAGACTTTAAAAAACAATTAAAGATTCTAATACTTTAAAAGGGTATTATAATAATTAAAAGCTTTAAGGATATATTCTGAAAAAATAATCAATTTATAAAAGCTAAAATAGCTGCTAAGGCTTCTATTAAAAGGTATAAATAATATTACATAAACAATTTTCGAAAAGCAATTACGGAAATTAATCGGAAATTGATAAAAAACATGTTATTTTAATAACAATTAAAATAAAGCAAAAATATACCGTTTTCGTTAAAATATTAAAACTTTTCAATAGTAATACCCTCATATTCAGTAATATGAACCGGTTCAAAAAGTGGGTAAATTCAGAAAGTGGGTAGTGTTAGCTAGCCAGGTGTGCTATAGCACACTAACTACAGAAGGCTACGTTCTGATTAAAGGATAATTGTTCCGTTGCTAGGTCATACAAAAGCAGTACGCGTACTGAGAAACTGCGTAATTAGCTAAATAAAAAAAACGCAACGGAAATCCTGTATATCTGATAATTAACAGTCTTATACGCTTAATTCGAGTAATTATCAATTCAGCGGTTGTTGCTGAAACGATATAAGCCGTATTTTAATGCAATTATCTTTATACACTTCAATAATAACAATGGCGACCGTACTGTAGACGTCTTCCGTTACCTATAAGGAATTTAAAAACTGGGACCGCTTTAAAAGCGATTTCCAATTTAAAGCACGCGTTTTTAGTTTTTAAGATTATATTAATTTTAATTAAAAGCTTTAATGATTTATTAAACTTACGAAACCCGCTATAACCTTTTAGCCTAAAAGACGAATTCGCTATATAACGCGGATTAATACTTTAATAACTGGAATTTTTTTTAAAGAAACTTTCAAAAAATCGATTTTACGGGTTACTTAATAAATACTTTAAAATAACGACCGAAGGTAAATAAGCTTATAATTAGGACTTTACGAAATTTACCTACATAAATCGGAAATACAATACATTCCGTAAGAAGGTAAATATTTTAACAAATTAGATTTTGGATATAGTATTTCCAGAAATTAAAAAAACAAGCTTTTTTCCAGAAAAGAATTTACAGACGTGGTATATTACGTTAACTAAATCTGGCAAGTCTAGGACGACAGGCCTTTAATCAATACATAAAGAAAACAGCGAAAAGAGTTAAATTAAATTTCGAAATTAAATAAAAAGCTAACGATAAGTCGTAATATAACAAAAGATAATAGTTTAAAAAAAGCGATACGGAATCCCAAAAATGAAATTCACAGTTATATAAATTAACGATTTATATATAGGAATAATTCTTTTTATGCAAAATTAAATAATTACTTTCCAGATAGTACGGAAGGCTTAGATTAAAAACGGTACGATTAGTTACTAAAAAGTGGCTGTTAACCTTCGAGATTACTAAGTTATAACTTATCCACCGTTTATATCGCGAAATATCAAAGCAACGTTTCCGACGTTCTAGAGAATCCTTACGGATTCTTTTGATTAGGAAGGTTTTAATTAGAAAAACAGCAGATTTTCTAACCGTTACCCGCAAAGTAAAACCTTTACACGAAAAGCAAAGCAAGATAGCCATAAAGGTTCTAATACGGATAGAAGCATTAATAAGCGAAAACGTAACGAATTGGATGCTTAAAGAAGTTGTTATAAAGCGTGCTTAAATCTAATATACTTACTGCTTTACTGCTATTATGCGTTATTTAACAAGACTTTAAGAAGATATATATTTAGCAAGATAATTACAAAATTGGTCCGAAATCGGATAGTTTCTAATTAATCCTTAAAAAAACATTAACCGTATAATTAAATCCATAAATAAGTTAATTACATAAAAGATTAATTAGCTTTTAAAGGGAATGAGATAAATCTTAGCGTGTTTTTTAATTATTGATTAACGTGCTGTTATAAGCTTATTATCTTACTTTTTACAAAATTCGTTCATTTTGAATTTAAGATTTATAATATACGTTCTTAATTTTATTAGCAAGTTTTTAAATTTCCAATTAACCGTATAAAGAAACTGAATATATTGTTATATTTGTTGGGATTAGAGTATGAGGAATAATATGCGTATGTTAAGGACTAGTTTGAAACTTGCCTTTTTTCCCTAAGATAGGAATAAGCAATTACCTATAAAGTAATTACTCCGTAACGATTTCGTAACGATTACGTAAGGATGATATATAGATCGCTTGGCGCTTTTTTACGGATATATATATTTCCTGAACCCTTAATAGATTTTTTCCTTTCTTAGGCTTTTGTTTTTAAAGGCTTATATAAAACTTGTTTTAGTACGTATTGCAGTTAATGAGATATTTTTATTAAAAACTCGTAACGTTTTCGTAATAAATGGAAGTAAGTGATAATTAATGATAAGATGTAATGCGTATGATTTTTTTTAAATAGACGGTATATTTGGGATAATTTGAAGTAAGGTCCAGTCGGGGTGCAAAAGTCTCGGTTTAGTCTCCACATCGCATATTCTCCACAAGCACTCTTTAAGTTTGATTATAAATAACTCCATGGTTTGTATCTGGATATAGGTACAACTTATAATTTAAATCGTTTAGTTACTTTAGATTATAGATGTAACCTTTTTAGAAAGAATATCGCTTAATTGCAGATTTCATGGGCAATACTACTTATATTATCTAAAATTCAAAAATCGATTTCGAACTCTTCAAAATAGGATTATATGTTTACTTTTTGAAAAGTAAAAGTTAAGAAAATAGCTTAATATAAAGTTACTAGCACCTTTTAACATATCTAAATTACAATAAATTGGCTATATATTCGTTTATCTATAAAAGGTTCAAAAATGGGTCGATTTTACATAGTTTTTAATTGCTGAAAAAGAGCAGTATAACGTGTATATAAAAATTAAACGAAATTTAATATATTATTACCGTATATATCGCAAATTGAAAAAAGACCATAAACCTAAATTATATGTTATATTACGTAAGTTATTTAAGTTTCCAGTTTTTCTAGATTTTTGTAGTAGGTTTGAAATATTGCCAGATTAAGCTAGCGCCATTTTCTTAAAAACGGAATAATCTAAATTATATGTTTTGTAAATATTTATAATATACTGATTTCTATTTCATTATTATGTTATAAAGCCGTGAAAATATTCAAGGTAGAAATATATGAGTTTGTATAGGAAAATGGCGTCTACCGAGACTTTTGCACCCCCACTGTAATTAAAACGCCGAAAACTTTGCCGGTAAAAAAACTTTACTGCTTTTGGGCATATCGTTTTCGGTATATATAAACCACTTTTTTTATTATTACTTAGCTGTTTTCTTTTATCGGTATTATGTTCGTCGGTATGTAACTTGTTATTTGTTTACGGCAATCTTGCTTTTTTAAGTTCGTTACGGGTTTTTGCGTATTTTTGTTATTAATTATTAGCGAGGTAAAGTTTTGTTTGTATTTTGTTTTTAGTTTGTTTTTTTGCGTTTTCGATATAACTTTTTACGAACTTTTTATTTTTTAAGATAGCTTTTTTTAACCAAAAGCAAATTTATATTTTATAAGTAATTTTTAATACCTTTTTTTTTCTTTTCCGTAATGGCTTATTTTAGGGCCGTTCGTGATATTTCGTGTTTTTGATATATTGTGGCAATGGTTTGTGTGTTTGGTTATCGTTGCAAGGTTGATAGGGTTTCGAAAAGTATTGATAAGTGCGTTGTTTTTCGAAGTGGCGGCAAAGTTATAGTCGAGGTAATTCTTATGCGTTATTGTTTTTTAATAATAGTAATGTTAATTCGTAACGATGGGTGCTTGCGTTTTTCCGTTAGTTCGCTTAAGAATTTGTAAAGGCGTTTTAAGAGTTTATCGAATTCGAGGGTTTTTTTAAAGGTAAGATTAAAACCGTGGAGGAGAATTTTGTTGTTTATAAATGTAAGGTAAGTTTTTTTTATTCTTTTAATAAGTACTTTGTCAATGTAGTATTTAGTTTAAAAAGGTTTAGATTAACGTTAAAGTTTCGTTTGATAAGGTATATTAGGTATATAAAATAAATATAAATTTCTGCCATAGCGTTTTCGTAGCGAGTTATATAATTAATTCGTTATTAATTTAGTATCGACTTTTTTACGGTTAACGCCGGTATTTTTTAAGTTCGTTACTTTAAGTTTTTGCCCGGTAATAACAAAGTTATTTCTACTTTGCAATCCGTTTTCCTGCAGTTTTCTTAGAAGGATATTTAGTAAGTAAAAAATACCCGTACCGTTTTCAAGATAAATATTTAACGAAATTTTTTAATACATTATTAACGTTTTGCGAAAGAAAAATTTAAATATGTTATTAATGTTGCCGAATAATACGTTATTTTCGTTACGAAAGATAATAAGCAGGATAACGAGTAGGACGGTAATAACGTTTAGGCGTTTTTACAATAATTAAGTGGTTTTCGTTTCGATATCGTTACGAATTGGATTTAAGTTTCGTTTTAAGATATTTTATAAACCGTAAATTCCTTATTGTAAAGTAATTGTATTTAAAAGTTTGGCGGTAACATTTTCGATAAATAATAAGTAATAATTAACGTTTTCCTTATACTGCGACCTTTTTATTATGCCGTATTTCTTTTCGTAACCCTTGGGTTTTTTTTTCTTTGGCAACGTTTTATATAAGGTAATAAGTTTTTTTAATATATTGTAATTATAAGGGTTTTAAGTCTTTTTTTCGCAGGGGAAAGCTTTTTATTTAATAAGGTATTATTTGTTATTGCTGTCTTTTCGGTATGTTAAAATTTGTTTTATTACCTAACGCTTTTCCGTTTTTATATTAAGGTTATTTTTTATTTTTCTTCAAGGTTATATTTATTATATTACAGCTTTAGCAGTAATATAAGGAAAACGTTATGGATTTCGTTATATGAAAATAGGAATCGTATTTTGCAAGCTAGTTTTGAATTTATGATTTTCGTAATTTAAAAAAATCCAATATATTTATCGGAAAGCTTTCTATTAGGCCTTTATTAGTTAATATACTTAATGGAAATCTTCACTTAGTGTTTCTCTCGAAATTCTTTCATAAGGTATTCTTTATTATAATACTTTTTATACGTATCTTAGGTTTTATAAAATTGTTTCTATAGTATTTCTTTTTTCTTAATCTTTATAACTTTTTCTTAAGTTACCTTAATAAACCTGAAATTTTTAATTTATCTTATCGTAAATGTAATATCTCCTGGAATTCGTAACGTATACCCGAAAAATGCTTCGGCTGGTATTATCTTAATTTTCAAATGATAGCTGATATTATATATCAATTATGCTATTAATAAATATAACGCTTAATCTACTTAATTTAAGTTGCTGAATTTTCGTAAATAATACTATAAAAGCTGATTTTAACGTTCCGTCTGCCTATTTATATATAAATGGAAGGTTGTATTTAACTTTTGCTTAATTATAAAAAACTTATAAAATGTCCTTTAAAAATTAGTTGTAAATAAAAAGCCGTAATTAGAAATTATATTATCGGGCGTACTGTATTAATTAAAAACGTAATGAAAAAATATCTTAACTAAACTGCTAACGGTAAGTTTCGTCCTCGTAACGATATAATAAGCGTATTTCGTTATTTTATTTCCGATAACGAAAATAACATTACAGCTTTTATTCCTATACGGCTTTATAAATAATAACAGGCCTATAATAAAATCTATGTTAATTTTTTAAACAGGCAATCCGGAATCGATAACGAAACGAGCTCTCCGTAAGGTCGATATTATACCGCTTTAAATCTCTAGCATTTAAAGGAGTTTTTTAAATAACCCTTCACGTTTCACTTTTACGCTTTTTAAAAGTAATTTCGAATTAAACGTTTACATATGTTCGTAACGCCAAAATACCCTACTATAAGGAAATTATGATATTAACTAACAAATTTCCTCCGTAAATCCGGGTTATATAATATATAAACTACGTCTTTACATTTTAATAAAACATCTTTTTTTAATACGCCATAACTACTTATCGGTTTCGCGTTTTTTGAAACGCTTAACTTCGTAAGTTCTATTAAAAACAAATTTATCCTTTTGTTACAACTTAAAAATTAAAATAACTATTAGGTTCTTTTCCGGTAGTAATACCGTTTCGGTAACGTTATTAACGTTTTGCTGCCGTAAAACAAATAATTCGCAATTCGCAGTTCCAGTTAATACATATTCTATATTTTTAAGTATGTTTTTAACTACTTTATTTATAGGCTTGTATATATTTATTTTTAGCGAAATATCTACAACCATACTAATAAACTAATAAATATTTGCAGCTCTAATCTAAAACTTAGCTAAGGTATTCTTATTCTTAGTATTTCTTTTATTACTTTAACGTTATTTTTTTAAGCTTTTTCTTTCGTCATCCCGTAACAAGTCACGTTTTTTTAATAACCTATTAACTAAGTTATTTTTCCCCCGGCCGAAATGTAATAATAAAATCGATTACTGCAAAATAATATAATTATCTTAATTGCTTTGCGTTAAGCCGTTATTTTAATTGAAAATACTTAAAATTAAAATAATCCGTAATAACTTTAATAGGAAATTACGAATAATTAATCAAATAACGCGATTTTTCAAAAGCGTCGACGATGGCTAAAAGCTTGCCATCTCCTATAACGTAACAAATCTCTTCCGGCGTTATCTTTCGAAACTTAAATATTACTAAATACCAATAGTTTATATATAATTGGAATATAATTACTTTAATAACCTTTCTTAATCCATCTATTTCGATACAAATAAGTAACAAGAAATTAAAATGTTAAAATATATTCTTTATTACAAAAACTACTTAAAATATCTCAAACGTTATCTTGTTGCGGAAAAATAATTATATAGAACCTTTAACCTTTCTATAAAACCGATCCGTTAACGGTATAAATTTTTTTGCATAATTCTTAATAAATCTTTGATAAAATCGTATAAATCCTAAGAAAGCATAAATATTATAAACGTTTTCCGGTAATTATTAGGTTATAATAACTTCAACATGGCTTTTTTTTAATGTAATGTTATTTAGCGAAATTCGAAACTTTAAAAAAAAACCAAGCATATATAAAATTTATATTTGTTTATATTAACGTCAAGTTTCTACTTTTTTAACTTTTCGAACATTTTACGAATATCTTATTATTCTTTATTAAGTTTTTGCTATATAATAATATGTCGTCAAGGTAAATTATATAAATATAATTTATTAAACCCGTTAACGTTCGGTTAATATATATCTGGAACGTAATCAAGCAGTTGGAAAATTTAAACGACATTATTAAGTACTTGAAATAACCATATCTCGTCCTAAAAGCAATTTTCTATTCGTCATCTTTTTTGATATGTATTTGGCGATACGTATCTTTTAAGTTTAATTTCGTATATATACGGTCAGTTATTAAATAATTCAGGATTTTCTATATTAACAATAACGGAATACGGCTTTTGCGAATTATCTAATTAAACGTTTTATAATCGATACAAAAACGTAACGCATTTTCTTTTTTCGGGGCGAATAATATAGAAGTTTCGGTTAAGTTATTGCTCCGTTTAATCCATTTTGTCTTTTTTATTATACTAAAAAGTTTTAAAAGCTTTAAGTTTCTTTTTTAAAAATAAATAAAAAGGTCCCTAAAAAGCTTCTTTCCGTTAATTAAGTTTATCGCATATTCGTAAAATAAGTATTTTGGTAATTTAACAACTGCTTCTTTAAAGAATATATCGGCGTACTTGTTATAAAATTCTTTTTCATATTTTTCGTCCGGCATCGTCAGTATAATAGCCGTTATTGTTATAGCGAAAATACTATCTTGCAATTTTTTCGTTAAACTAACAAATTTAATATCTTTAAGTTTAAATCAATACCTTTATTAAAATAACAGTTAATTAACGGTAAAGTTTATTTTCTAAATCTATAATATCTTTAACAAAATATCCGCTTTTTGTATCTTTACCACGGTGAAACGATATTTTTTTAACTTCGTAATATTAAATGAGTTTGTAATTCGTATTTATAACGTAACATGGCCGTATGTCGTAATAACGTTACTTAAGTGAATTTTTAACCTTAATCCGGGTTTTAATCGAAATAATTAGCTATATTTTTAAACATTTCGCAATTTTATCGTATTATAATTTGCTCCTAATCTACTTAATTACGAAATGTTATTTATTAATTTCTTTTACGTACTTTTAAAAAACAATACATACGTAACGAAAAACCTTCTTTCTATCGGCGAACGTTATTTATAAGGTTCGAATTAATACCTGTCGAAAATATCTTCGGGTAATTTGTTTGAAAATAACCTTTTACGCTATAATTAAAATACGTTATTTCGGAATAATTATTAGGTACATAATCCTTTTCAACGTAATAACCGCATATATATCTTCGGATTATATCCGATATATTTTAATTCCTTTTAAAACATTCGAATTTATAATAACTTATTTTTCCGCATTTAAAGCAAACTTTCCACGGTATCCCTAAAGGTTTTTTTAGAGAAATAACTGCAAATTTTAAAGTAATTATTAGGGTTCAAGAAAATAGCGGTTTATTTACGGCGTAATAAAGGCTTTTAAAGCAAAAACTTAAAACAATAATTCCATATTTAAAGTATTTTTATAAGTGACATTTAAGTTTTTTTACGAAATAATTATAAATAAGAAACTAGTAATATAAAACTGCAATCGTATAATAAAACGACTTATTAAGGGAATAATATTACTTACTTATAAAAACGGAACGAAAACTTATTTATATCGTTAATAAAAAACGTTAACCGTTTCGTCGAATTTTTAATATATCGTATCAAATTCTGCGTTAATAAACGCAAACCGTCGTATCGTATTTCCGAAAATACTTTCGAAAACTGTTGTTAAGCCTTACTAATTTATTAAACGAACGTAACAAAAACTTCGTACCTTAATTTTTATGGCTTCGTTACCTTTTTATAATTTCTAATAAATATTTATAAATAGATTAAATACGATCTACGTTAACGCGTAATTTATTCCGTAAAATCGTAACGAAAACCTTTAATTTTCGAATGTAATATTCGGTTAAATCGAAAAGTTCGTATATTCTAAGTAAATCTTTCTTTACTATTTTAAATTAAGAAAAGTTTTAAGCAGTTTTTTTCCTTTTCTTATTTTTTACCAAATTTCAGCTTGCTCGCCGATAGGTAATGTAAATTCCTTAACATTCGAATCTATCGGAGGTATAAGGTCTGCAGGTGCCGTAAGTTCCGAAATACTTATATTAATAATGTTATCAAACGTTATAAAACCTGGCCTGGAAAAAATATAGGAAAGGTTCGTTACGCTTTCGTCGAAAATACGTAATGCAACATTTAACTATTAAATCCCACGATCTAATAATAAACGTCGCTATTCTTTCGGAAAAATCTCTTGCAAATATCGTTATTTCTTTTCCCAAACGGTCTTTTTTGCTATTTAATAACTAAACTTCCTTTTCGTACTTGCGGAACCGTTACCGAAATCTTAATAAAGTGAGCTTAAGTTATAAGGTTTAAGTAAGTTCAATAACCGGAACGACCGGTTCGTCGTTATACAGGGTCGTAATTATATCGTTTATTCCTTACAGTTTAATCGAAATAAGGAAGTTTTAATCTGTTATGCTTATTAAAATCAAAGTATAAGAAATAATACGGGTATATTAAAAACTAATCTAGAACTTGCCCTTCTTTCCTAAAATAGGAATAAGCAACTACCTATAAAGTAATTACCCCGCAATAACCTCGTAGCAATTGCGTAGGGATGACATATAGAGGGCTTGGCGCTCTTTTAAGGATATACACATTCCCTTAGCCCTTAACATATATGTAGATAACAGTTTTGTCCCGATTAAAAGGTACGGAAAAGTTAATGTGCTATTTCGAACCCTTAACGGTACGAAAGCGTTACGGTTATATAATGTAATTCATTATAAAAGGTTTACCTGCAATTTGGTATTACTTCGACAGTTCCGAAAAAAGGTTATTAATAAGATAATCGAGAAATGAATAATTATATTTAAGATAAGAATGATTAAATTATAGTTCCGTTAATAAACAAATTTAATTAAAATGTTATCGCAAATATTAAAATAATAATAGTTTTTATAACCTTAGTTATTTATAAAGGAAACGTTAATTTTGGATGACAAAACCGCTATATATAGGTAACGATACTTTACAGTACCTGCAATTAAGCTATCTAGGTTTTAAAGTAATAACCCAATTGCAGTTTTATATTAACAAAGTTAAATTAAGAGTTTTATAATTATCGAATATTAAACCTATAACAAAATAAAATGTAAAAGATAAATATGCCGAACTTAAAAAGAAGTTCCCCTATTAAGTTAATAAATCGTTACGAACTTTACTAACTCCGAAAAAGACTTCAGAAAATATAAATACTTTATGTTCGTTACTAACAGATAATTAAGTTTTATTGGGGATATTTACCTTAAAAACCGAAAGTAAAATATATTAATTATTAGGTTTTAATATTTGCTAGGCGTTTTAAAACACCAAACCAGCTTTTCCTACAGGTAATCGAATGCAATAACGAAATTGTAAAGAATTACGGACTTTAAAATATCTTCCAGTCGGCTTTTTTTAATATTAGGCTTAAGCTTTTAATACCGTATACCTAGGCCTAAAACGGAGATACGAAGCGTTTAAAGGGTATAAGTAAGGAAAAAATATCTGTTATACAAAATAACGTTGAATTACTTGCGTTTTTAATTATATATATTTTTGAAACTGTAAAATATATATATAACCGTACCCTTAAATACGGTCTTTTTTGGCAAACTCCATACGAAATTGATTAAATTTATTTAACGTACAAAAACAGCATCGCAGTTCTTTATTAAAAGCCTTAAAAGGTCTATTTACGAGCTTACGGCTATATATCCTAGGTTATGATAACCGCTACCATAAAAGAAACAGAAACTTTAAAAGTTAAACTCTAAAGTATAAATAAGCTTTTTTATCATTTACCGATTAACAAATATTTACGAAATTGAAACCTTTTAACGAATAAGATTATTATTATTCGAAACGTACAGTTTAACGAAAAGGCAATCTTTTTAAGTAATATCAAAGATTTAAAAAAACGACTTTTTTGCGTTACCGAAAACGAATTACAGAACCTATTCCGATAGGCTTACGTATTTAATTAAGCCCAAAGTTACTTTATATATATATACAAAAAAATGAAAACCTAAATATAACATTTTAATTCCGAGCTGGGTAAAATAAATATCATTAAAGTAAGAGAGACGTTTAAAAAAATATACGTGATAAAGAAAAATATGCTTATTTATAAAGGATTAATTACCTTTATACGATTATTATATTTAAACCATTTCTGTCTCTTGGATTATCGCCGCGGTTAACGTTTACCTTAATAATTACTACGATTATTACGCCGACAGAAAAAATAAAGGTAATTTGAAAGTTCTTGTTAAGTTATTTAATTTAATATAACGGTAAAATCAAAGATATCTTACAGGTTGTAAACGCAAGCTTTCCGTACGTTCCGGATTGAAAAAATAGTTATCGGTACAATTATAAAGTATAGAAAACCGCGTTTAATACTAAACAATTAATTTATTTTGTTAATACCATCGATAGTTAACCGGTGGTTGCAGAAACCTAAGGAGAAGAATAACCCAAAATACGTTTTACCATAATCGGAAATGTTTTAATATTATAAAAACAAAAGTAAAAGTAAAGGTATTATTTAAATCGTGAAGCCGGATACATAAACGAGATATACCGCTATTACCGTAAAGCTATAAAAGCCTAAATATATACTTATTAAAGAAAGTATTCTTAAAAACCGAAAAAGCCTACTTAAGAAGTTATAAAAACATGTAATTTTAAAATATCCTCGATTAATCCGCTATTAAACGGAAATAAATCTTAAGATATATGTAAATATACGTTTACAAATTTAATAAATAACGTCTTACACCACCTCGCGGTACATACCACCTTGCGGTACACTTTTTCCAACGTTTTAATTATCTAACTTTAATTACTTATTTCTTAACAACTGTAATATGGAACGACTTACAAAAAAAAACGAAAATGAACCTAGCCGTTTAGGCTAAAAAGAAAAACCCGAAACTTAATTATAAAAAGCTTAGTTCTATTTATAACGTCCTATTTATTACCTTAAGGTCGCGAATTAACGGCAGACGCGTCCGAACCGATATTATTCCCAATTTGCGAAATCTAACTCCGACCGAAAAAAAATCGATTGTCGACCAAATCCTTAACTTAGATACGCAAGCGTTTCCTGTCCGACTTTAATACCTTAAAAATATAGCGAATTTGTTATTTACTTAACGCGTTACGGAATGCGTTAAAGTTAATTAGGCGTAAAAATTTATACGACGGTAAAACAAACTTAAAACGCGTTTAAATCGAAAAATCGATTATTAAAAGGTATTATGCGAAAATCCAGAAATATTTCGTAAATAATTTGAACTTGTTCGGGTTATAATCGTAAAATACGGCATTACAAAAAAAGATATTTACAATTTCGACGAAACGGGTTTTTTAATAGGGTTTTTAATAACTTACGACATAATAATTACAAATACTGAAAAACGTAAAAAACCTAGATAGGCGTAATAAGGCAATTAGGAATAGGTTACAATTATATAAATTATTAATTCGCAAAGTTAAGCTATACCGCTATTTATTATTTTGGCAGGAAAAACCCACTTTAGTTCCTAATATCGTAACAATTTATTACCAGCTAATTAAAAAGTCGGTATTAGTTATAATAGGTAAATAACGAATAAATTAAGTTTAGAATAAATCCAGCATTTCGATAAACATATTCGGACGTGTACGAAAGGAACGAAACGCTTCCTTATCCTTAACGGTTACGAAAACTATTATTCGATAAAATTCGAAAAATATTACGCAAATAACGATATTATTACTTTTTACATACCTTCCCATTTTTCCTCTCGGTTCTAACCTTTTAACGTATCCTGTTTTTCTGTTTTAAAACGCGCTTATTCGCTTTATATCGAAAATTTAATATAACGTTACTATACCTATATTACAAAAGAAAATTTCCTCCTCGGTTTCTACAACGCGTTTAAAGCTACCATAACGTCCGATAATATTAAAGCTGGATTTGCAAAAATTAAACTTGTTTTATTTAATCCTAATAACGTTTTTTTCGAATTAAAAATTCCTTTAGCTGTACCTATACCAACCGTTTCGCCGCTTACTTCCGCCGGTTCTATTCTTTCCCCCCCCGCGAAAACCCCTAGAAATATCCATAAAGCAACAAAGCAAGGACGTTATTTGCAAAAGAAAATCAGAAATTACCAGGGCAGCTCGCCGACAAAAATAGTTAAATCGGTTAATTTTTTGACCAAAAGTAACTTGTTGCTTTTGCACGAAGTTATATTTTTTGGGAAAGAAACCGCCCTAATTACGCAAAACGAACCATTTTCTTAGCAAACGCCGAAAAACCAAAAACAAACGTTTTCAAAAAAAAAAGGAACATTTACTATACAAAAAGGGCAAGTTCTTCTGGCCAAAAAAAAGGTAGTAAAAAATCCCAGCTAACAGCAACTAAAGGTAATCGTCACAAAAAAGTTAAAACGAAAGAACGGAAATGTGGCGTTTGCGGCAAGCCCGGATATAATACGCGTACTTATAAAAAAGCTATAAATACCTTTAGCGAAAAAAAAATCCGACTAATTTAAATTAATTTATGGCGTTATAGTTGCTCTATTTGATTTCGTTCCTACGAGGTGCCAAAAAATGTACCGCGAGGTGGTATGTACCGCGAGGTGGTATGAGACGTTATAATTAATTACAAAAATATAAAGTTGGTTTTATCGTACGAAACGATTAATAACTTAAAAACGTTTATAATAATAATTACGTATTTACCTTAACCGGAAGGCTTTTTAAAACGTTAATAATTATTATAATTAAATTCGACTTAAAGTTTAAATAATATAACGTTATAAACGCCTTCGTTAACGTAATCCTATTTTATAAAATTTTTATGACAACGCCCCCGGGATATCTCTAATATAACAAAATATTCCTAAATAAGAAGGCCCTATACGGGTTAAAAGAATTGCCGTTGTTTTAATAAAAAAGATTTTACAAATACGTTTAAAAACTTAGGACTTAACCCCGTTTCTTACGAACCTTATTATTTCTTTTGTTAAGGCGTATTATTTTCTTTTTACGACGACGATTTTGTCGCCGCGTATAACAAAAAGAACCAAGCCTTTGTTAATGGGTTAATTTATTAAATATAAAAACGGTACATGTATATAAAAGGTAAAAACTTATAATAATTTCTAAATATCGAAATAATTAACAACAGACTTAACCGGAAAGTCTGATTATCCTAATCCGATTTTATAAACAGGCTAACTAACCTAATTCTTCAAAAAAGTCGAAATAACTTCTTAAAACGCTAATAACAAATACCGAACAACTGCCAAGCCCTAATCTAGCCTATCCAATCTTTATTAACAAATACCACGAAAAAGTCGGTTCCATTCTATACGTTACAATTTATACATAACCCGATATATCTTTTGCAATATCTAAACTTACCCGATTTAACCTAAACCTTAACAAAATATACCATAAAACAACTAATTAAGTTATACGGCACCTAATCGGCACCAAAACGTTAATGTTATAATTCAGTAACAAAAATTGCTTAAATACCTAAAGCGACGGTTTTTCGCAAATAATATATTCGATCGAAAAATCTCTTAAGCTTACGGTATAAAGCTATTTAAAAAAGCTATAAAATAGCAAACGAATAAGCAAAATATAATAACAACTTTTATAACCGAAACGGAATTATTATCCTTTGCGCAAACTACTAAAACAAACCATATTTACCTTTGAATTAATTAAAAAGCTTGAATTTAACTTAAATTTAAAAGCCTTAAATATATAATGCGATAATTAATAAACCATACAGCTTATTAACGCTAACGTCGCCTTTTTACGGATAAAGTTACGGTACGTAAATATATATCTATTAGTTACGAAACGTAGCAAAAAAGTACGTAATCAAAGTGGATTATACGCTTATAACCAATATATCAATTAATAAATTAATTAAAAGCTTATTATAAAAGCCTTTTAAGCATTTTAAAAAGCAATTAAAATTAATAAATATTATAAATGTAACGAACCTGTCATACATCTACCTGGAGGTATAAGCAGTATCCGAAAAAGGTCTTGATTTGCAGGTAACAATAAGGCGAAAAATGATTTAATATATTCGTTAAAAAGGTTTAAAGTATTTTTCCCTTAATTAAAGAACGGTATAGTTGCTTTTGGTTAAAAGCTTAGATTAATAGCTAAGGAACGAAACTATTCAAAACTTATTTACATAAAAAACTGGTTCCTTATATATTTATTTTTCCTTAAGTAAGTACGTCGTGGATTTATGTAATCTACCGTAATCTACTTTATTTTTTTTAGATTATTTAGATTACCTTAAATTACTGTTCCTGGGCCAAGCTTTTAAAATCCGAAATTTATCCGTTTCTGGGCTAAAAGAAAAACTAAGAAGGGTTTTTTTTTAAAAAAGCTTTTAGGGTCCGTAATATTATGTTCCTTTTTTAAGGATTTTTGTTTTAAAGATAAAATAGTAAGTGGTTTTTTCGGTTAAAAAGTTTTAAACTTCTTAATATGCCCTTATAATGTTAGGTCGTATTTTTAAAAAAAAAAAACTTCGTTTAAATTAACGTAAAGCACGCGATAACCGTGCAAATTATATCGAGAAGTTTAGTTTAGAAATTAACTTTTGTTTAAATTATATTCGTTTAAAAAAACGTAACTGTTTTTACGTATTTGATTTTCCGAATTGTAGTTGCTGTATTTGTTATTAACGTTTATTCTGTGACGTGTTGGAAATGAATTTGCTGGTGAAGATTGGGGAAGAACGCAATCGATTATAAAAAGAATAACGTAAGGTTGAAAATAGTTTCTTGGTATACCAGGAATTTTCCAAGAAAAAGTTGGATAAATTGCGTTAACGCCAGGAAAAGGCGTTTTGTCGTCGGAAAGAAAAATCCTAAAAATTTATTGGCCGATTAAATCGTTTGCGTTTTTAGCAAGACGTTTTGAAAAAAAAGGCTTTTGTTATTTTAAAGGAAGGTTATGAGTTGGATTAGTTGGAAAAACAAAAAAAGGTTAGAAGAAAAGCGGCGATAGGTAGAAGCGGAGTAAGTACAGTTTGCTTTTGAGATGAACGTTATAGCGGAGGTATTTTTTTTCGACTGGAGTGCCGTAAATCTAGATTTGGGCGAGGGATTTTTGTTGCCTGCGATTTTGGCTATGCTAAAGACGGTCGGTTAAGATTTTGTCGGTAAAACGTTTTAACTAGATTTATTATATTCGTTAAATAGTTAAGTAGTTTTTAAGTGTTTTCGTCGTATAAGTAACTTTTTTATTTAATTAGATACTGGATTTTGTTTTTGATTATTCTAAAGTTTAGTATCTTTTCGATTTCGTACTTATTAATTTTGTTTTTTAGCTTTAGGTTTTTTTTTAACGGGGCGTTTTTCGGTACTGGTTTAAGTAAGGAAATGTGAAAGACGGGGTGTATTTTTATTGTTTTAAGTAATAATAATCGGTAGTTAGTTTTGGAAATAATTTCGTTAATTTTAAAAGGGCCGAGTTTCTTAAAATTAAGCTTATTGTTAGGTTTTTTTATTTTAATTTGTAAAATGTTTGAGGTTGTATTAGGTTTTTGCCGTAGCAAGTAGACCTTGTTTCTTTTTGATAGGATTAGTTTTTTAATCTTTTTTTTGTTATAGTATTAAGTTATTCGTTATTAGAAAAATTGCAGCTTAATTCGTAAACGAACTTGTATCGTTTTAATTTTTGTAATTATCGTTTTTGCTCGTGGTGTAATTGTGGTGATTATAAGGGTTTTGTTTAGTGGTTATTTTAAACGTTATATTTCTACGTCGTGTCCGTATACCGCTATATAAAGGAATACGTTTATGTTTTTGTTAATGGAAATGTTGTAAGTTATTTAAATAAGTGGTAAAAGTTTTACTTAGTTGTTTTGTTAATAATTGATATAGTTTTTAAGATATTGTTTTAGGGTTTGGTTTAATCGTTTAATTTATCCATCTGTTTGTAGGTAATAAGCTGTGAAAAATTTAAGCTTAGTACCGATTTGTTTAAAAAAGCTGGTATTAAATTTGGAAGTGAATAATTTGTTTTTATTGGAAATAATTTTTTTGGTATTCCGTATTTATCGAAGTAATGTTGTATAAAGGCGTACGTTAACTGTTTTGCTGTTATGTTTCTTTTAAAGGGTAGGAAGTATTTATATTTGATAAATCTGTTAACGATTACCTATATTTTATTATATTCGATTTTAGTAACGGGGTTTTACGATAGGGGTAAATTAACGATAAAGTTTTAAACGATAATGTTCCATGTTTTATTAGGAATGTTTATAGGTTGTAATAAGTTATAAGGTTTATGTCGGGCTATTTTTGTTTTGTTATAAATATTGCAATTTTTGATAATTTATTTGATTATCCGGTAAAGTTTAAGGAAGTTATATTTTTTTTTAGTCGTTTAGTAATTTTGAAAATTTCTTAATGTTTATATAAGGGGTTTCGTGGAATTTTTTGACAAATTGTTTTTGTTATTTTTTTGGTATATAAACTTTGCCATGGTATAAAAGTTGGTTTTTAGATTGCCCTTTTAATTGCTTTATTTTTTTCCGTTTGTTTGGATCGTAAAAATCTTTAAATTATGCTAAAAGTTTTGGCGTAGGTTGTTTTAGAATTACGTATAGTTGTAAAGTGTTATTTTCTGCAGCCTGTAATATTTGCATATGGCGTTTTGGAATTTTGGAGTCGTAATTATTTTTGCAACTTAGGATATCCGTTTGGACATTTTCCTTATTTTTGATATGGTGGATTTTGAAGTTAAATTTCGATAAGAAGATTATTTAAGTTTTATGTTATTTGTTTAGTTTTTGTACTTTCATAAATCGAGTAAGGTTTTTGTGATTAAAGTAAATGTTGAAAGGTTTTTTCGTTCCGTTAAGGAAAGGTTTTTATTTTTTGAAAGCGTTGATAATTATTAATAATTTTTTATTATAAATCGGATATTTAAGTTTTATATTTCGAAATGCCTTGGAATAATACGTTACTGGGTATTATTTGTTGTTGTTTTTTAGTTGTTTTAAGACGGTATTTAATGCATAATTTGAAACGTTCGTTTTTAAGCGTTTTTTTTTTATCTGGATTAGGTATTTTCATAACGGGTTTACTGGTAATTATGTTTTTTAATATTCGAAATGTTTTCTTGGCTTTTTTTGGAAGTTTACATTTTTTTCCGACGTACTTTTTAATGGTAAGTTTCGTTAATGGTTTAATTATGTTTTTATATCCCTTGATTAAGCTGCGTATATAACCCGTAAATTTTAAAATTTGTCAGATATTTATAACGGTTATTTTGTTAGGGATAGGCCAGTTTTTGATTATTTCCAACTTGGAACGTTAAATTTGGATTTGTCCGGAAATAAGTATAAATCTTAAAAAGTCCAGCTTTTGTATATGCCATATATTTTTAGCTGGGTTAATTCGAATGTTTGCTTTATTTAATGTTTTGAATACTTGGGTAACGTGTTTTTTGTGCTTTTCTAACGTTTCGGAATAGATAAGAATGTCGTCGAGGTAAACAAATACGAACTTATCCAGGAACTATCTGAAAATGGTTATAACCAGACGTTGGAAACTTACGGGAACGTTAGTAAGTCCTATTGGTATAACCTTGTATTTATAAAGTCCATGTATTATTTTGAATGCCGTTTTTTATTTTTCGCCTTTGGTTATTTTGATACGATAGTATCCGTTTCGGAGATTTCATGCAGTAAATTACTTAGCTTTGCTGGTATTTTTTTAAGGTATTTATAAAGGTTAAAGGATATCCGTTTTTAATCGTGATATTATTTAATTATTTGTATTCGATTACTTTTTTAAAGACCGGGTTTCCGTTTTCGTTAATTTTTTGCTTGCCGTTTTTCGTTTTCGGAACCATGAGGACGGGGTAACCGGCGGAAGAGTTAAAAGGCTGAATGTATTTTTTTTTAGGTTTAACTGTATGTTTTTTTATAGGGCTTTTGATTTTTCTGGGTTTATGTGGTAAACTTTATAAAGCTTGGGATGATGTTTTTTTTTAATGGGTATTCGATGATTTTATTAATTATAAGGAGGTAGCTCGTGGTTTTTTTTGTTTTTAAATAGCTTTTTGAATTTTTTATATTCCTGAGGTATTATAGCATCTTGATTTGAGATTCGTACTTTTTTAATAATATAGCAGACTTTTTTATTTTTTTTATTTTTTTAAGAAAATGTTTACTTTTTTTTAATTAATGCGTGGATTGCTAGAACGAAGCTATGGTATTTTTAAGATAATGTTATGTTTTGAAATGTCGGTTATGTTAAAGATAATCCTTTTTGAGTATTTTTGTATTTTAACTGGAAATTCTTTTGTTTCCTTAAGAATTCGACCGTTTTCGTAAATGGATAGGTTTTTATTAACGGTACGTAGTTTATAAGATTATAGCTTGTACTTTTAAGGGATTTAGTACTTTTCTGTTATAACGGGTAAGATAAAGTTGCTTTCCGCGCTTAAGTTAATTATTACCTTAAGTTTTTGTTTTCATAATGTAATAAAATCTTAATTTGACTTTTAAGTTCTGTTTTGGCTTCGTATAAGGTTTTGTATCGGCGGGTTTTTCGATGCTTTAGTTTCGAAAGCTTTTGAAGTTTTTTGATTGATAAGGTTAGGAACGTCTTTATTTTCGGGCCTTTTTAATCGTATGCTTGGAATAATGATTGTTTATATACTTGAACCAAGTTCGTTTATTATATTAACATTAAGGTTCTGGAACTGTATGGACTTGGGTTGGTTTTTTTTTTAGGCGAAAGGAAACTTAACTGGACTGTATTTTTTCGTAGGTCCAGTTTTGTTATTAGGGCCTTATGTATTATATATAGCATGGGTAAGTAATATATGTATTTTTGTACTATGGCCTTTTAGCTTTGCTCGGATTCCGAATGTAAGTAACAAAATTTAGGATATTTTGGTTATCGGGAAGTTTTAATGCATTTATATTTATTATCTGGTTTAATAGGTATTTTCTTATTTTAACCGGATTACTAATCGTTATTTGTTTTGGTTTACAAATAGGTTAAATAATTATAATCGTAATAAGCGGAAGAATTAAGAAAGTTATGATT
Source organism: Monosporascus sp. 5C6A (assembly GCA_004155035.1). Taxonomy (NCBI): domain Eukaryota; kingdom Fungi; phylum Ascomycota; class Sordariomycetes; order Xylariales; genus Monosporascus; species Monosporascus sp. 5C6A. The sequence continues at coordinate 16,430 of QJOB01000192.1, read as the reverse complement.
ATTTATTTGTTATGCTTTGGTACTGTTAAGCTTTAGGTATACCGTATATTCGGGGAACTTATAGAGTTCGGAAGATAATTATCCGTAATTGTTAGGGTTTGGCCGTAATTGGCCGTTTTCGTCGTAAATCTTGCATTTCTGTTTATCTAAATAATAAACGTATCCTAGCTTTATAATTATCCTAAAAGTTATTTGTCCGGGATAATACTTGCAAGCTTTAGTAATTTAATTTTGGCAAATTAGGTAACGTTCGTATTTTAGGTTACCGTTTTGGACCTTGCTTATTATGGCAATAGTGAATTCTTACTGGAAAAAGGCGGTGTTGATTTTTTTCTTTTCCTTTTTCTTGCTGTTTGATTTATATTTTGCCATCCGTACCTTTTTTTAAAGCTTTTTTTAAGGTTTTTTTTGAAGTTAAGGAATTCCTCCCTTTTTAGTGTTTCGCTTAATTAAGAAGCGACATTTGCTTTTGTAATGGCCCTTTTTGCTATAGTTAAAATATTTTATGTTGAACTTATCTATCTTAGGATTTTTCGAAACTGAGCTGGCTTTTTTCTGAGGTTTGTCCCTTTTTTTCTAGGTTCGGTTACTCGAACTTTTTTTGTCCTTTTGCTTATTGGATTTTTTCTTTTCGAGGTACCTGTTAAAGGTGTATCGATTGGTGATAATAACTTAATTTATGTATTTCTTAAAAAATTCAGTTTTGGATATTTTATATATTTCGTTTTTAACTTAAAGCTTTAGGCCGTTATAATATGGGTAAAATAATGCGTTTGCAGGCGGTTACAAAATAGCGGCCAAACGATTAAATTCGGTCGTATATTTTACTATTAACTTAAGTTATCGTAATAAGTATAATTGTTTTACCGTATATTATTTTTTATCGGTATTTCCGAATAAAGCTTGCATTTTATTTTCGAAATGTTTATAATCGTTAAAGATATGATTTGTAACGTTTGATAAGCTTTTGGGGTAGTTTTTTAGGTAGTTTTTCAGGATTAGCTCAAATTATAAAAGGACTCTTTTTGCGAGTGCTTAAGAGATGGCCAGTATTTTCTGGTAGTCCTCTACCAGAGAGTTTTGGTAAAACTTAAGGTAGATCCGGGCCTGGATCAGGAATCCTTTTATATCTGTAGATCCGTTATAAGGTTTAAGAGCGGCAGGCTTGTAGCTTTTGACCTTTGGCATTTTATGGTATTTAAAAGGTGGAATAGTGTTTTCGCGATATAGGTTAAAGTCGAACAAGGGTAGTATGGAGGCTTTTTCCCTTTCTTTTTGGGCAAGTTTGGCATTTTCCTTTTTTAAGGTTCGTAATTCCGCTACCAGGAAGTTCATTTTTTTTTTTACCGTAAGTTCCTTTTTTTTACCCTTAAGTTCTGGTTCTGTAACTTTGGGCTTTTCTTTTTTATACTCCTTTTCACTTTCTGACTTGCCTTGTATCTCGATGGTATCTTTAAAAGGTGGGGAAAAGGATTCGCCTTAAGCTCGAGTCGTAAAAGACGCCATGTTGTCGATAAATTAAAGCACTTTTTTTATAAGGGGTAGGTTGTTTAATTTTGTTACTAATCCTTTACCTAACCGTAAGGAAAATTGGGAATATTATTTGTTTTCTAAACGTTATTTTATAATATCGTTTTTATTAAATTCAAAAAGGCTTATGCCTAATTGGGCCTTAACTTATTCCTCGATTATTAATTAAGGAGCTATCAAAATATAACGAACTTGTTATACATCTACCTAAAGGTATAAGCAGTATCCGAAAAAGGTTTTGATTTGTAGGTAATAATAAAGCGAGAAATGATTTAATGTGTTCGTTAACAAAATTTAAGGTACTTTTTCCTTAATTAAAAAACGGTACAGTTACTTTTAGTTAAAAGCTTAGATTGATAGCTAAGAAGCGAAACTATTCAAAGATTATCTACATAGGAAACTGGTTCCTTATATATCCATCTTTCCTTAAATAAGTATGTCGTAGATCTATGTGATCTACCGTAATTTATTTTACTTCTCTTAAATCACTTAGATCACCCTAAATTACTGTTCCTGGGCCAAGCCCTCAGGGTCCGAAGTTTATCCGTTCCTGGGCCAAGAGGAAAACCAAGAGGGGTTTCTCCTTAAAGAGCTTCTGGGGTCCGTAACAATAAAAACCTTGCACTAACGGAGAAAACGTTAAGGGCAATCTTTAATGAATATTTAACTAATTAAAAAATACAACTACCTTAAAAAAGGTTAACTAAAAAGCTATAGCTTTATGAAATAATAAAAATATAACGATCAACGCCCCGAATTCTTTAAAGCGTTAAGGGGATATGTTAGCTAGCCAGGTATGCTGTAACACACTAAATACAAAAGGCTACGCTTTAATCGGAGGATAATTATTGCGTTACTAAGCTACACAAAAGCCCTACGCGTACTGAGAAGCTGCGCAATTAGCTGGAAAAAAAAAACGCAACTAAGATCCCCTATATGACAGGTAGAGAACATGTCGCGTAGACACTGCACCAAAAAACTGAATTAATAAGCGCGCTCTTATTACGCTACTTAGCGAACAGGACACTTTTACGTTACATTATTTCACTGAAACGTAAATGCGAAGGTGTTTTAAAACTCGATGTTAAAGGCCGATGGAAAACTTAAAAGAGCTTTTATCGTGCTGGTAATATGAAAATCCCTATTAATTAATACTGGAAAGTCTTAGCGAAGCCCGTTTCAAGGTGTTAGGCCTGTCCAGGCTACTTTTATCGCAGTAAGCGGCGTGTAAAGCTTTAAATTGCAGGTAACGGTGTTGCTAGTCCGGTGTCAACCCGATATAACTTTTCGTTATGCTAAATATGATGCTGCAATTGGTAACAATCACCGTCATGAGTACTTGTATCATAGTGTAAAATAGGTGTCGCTAAAGGTAGTTTTTCCTGCCGTAGCTAATTGGTTAATATGGGCAAATTAATATGAGTAGCTGCCTACCTGTAAGAAATTGTTAGCGTTAACGCCTTATCGCCCTCCGTGGGATACCTGGCCGGTTGCCATGTTTGTGCTCTTGCTGGTTTTTTTTCCTATACGCGTATTCTGTAGTTTTGCCACGTAGGGAGTCACTAGAGTCTTGCCCCCACTTCCTGAATTTACCCACTTCCTGAATTTATTTCTCAGCAAATTACGCGATATTCAAAAGTCTATAACTAAATGATTAAATACAAGAAAGACGCCGTGTTTTATAAAGGCATTATTTGAAAGGTGTTTTATACAAATAAATTATATTTAGATCAAAAACAAAGGATGTATACATTATATATAACGTTTATTTTCGGGTTTATATAGTTAAAAATAATATAATATATAATAATTAAAGAAGTAACTTTAATTTAAATTCAAAACGTATTCGAACTTAGATTACCGTAAAATATAATATAAGGCTATTTAATTTTATACTATTAAGGAATTTAAAATACCAAAAAATATAAAAACTTACAAAAGTAATAAAAAAAGAATTAATTATTATAAATAAGTTAAAAGCAGAAAGTTTAAATAAACTATATATAATATAAAATAAGATTATTTAAATAACATATTAATAACTTTTTCTTCATTAAAAACTTTTACATTTTTATAATATAGATATACTTTCCGATAATAATTATTTTAAAATTATTATAGAAAATACGCGTTTTTATATTATTATAACTATTATAAATAATATATATCTTTTAAAATATCTTTTAATACTTGCAAAGGCATATATAATGAAAATTAAATTTATATTATGACGTTATATATTTTTATTAATGTTATAAATCTTTACTAAATAGTTATAGATTTAGAAAATTATAAATAATATTGAAATAAAAATGTGTTAACATCTCAGACAAGCGAGCTGTACAGACAAGCGAGCTGTACACTTTTTTTACCATTCTTACTGTTTAACTTTAATTATTTATTTCTTAACAACCACAATATAGAACGGCTTATAAAAGAAACGAAAATGAACCTAGCCGTTTAGGCTAAAAAGAAAAACCTAACGTTTAGTTATAAAAAGCTAAGTTCTATTTATAACGTTCCATTTATTACCTTAAGAACGCGAATTAACGACAAACGTGCCCGATTCGATACCGTTCTTAATTTGCGAAAATTAACGCCGACCGAAAAAAAATCGATTATCGACCGAATCCTTAATTTAGATACGTAAGCGTTTTCTGTCCGGCTTTAATACGTTGAAAATATGGCTAATATATTATTTGCTTAACGCGTTACAGGACGCGTTAAAGTTAAATAAGCGTCGAACTTTATTAAACGGTAAGAAAAATTCCAAACGCGTCTAAATCGAAAAATCGATTATTAACGAGTTTTATGCGAAAATCCAGAAACGTTTCGTAAGTAATTCGAGCTTGTTCGGGTTATAATCGCGAAATACGGCATCGCAAAAAAGGATATTTATAATTTCGACGAAACTGGATTTTTGATAGGGTTTTTTATAATAACGGGTATAATAATTACCAGTACCGAAAAACGTGGAAAACTTAGATAAGCGTAATAAGGAAATAAAAAATAAATTACAGTTATTTAAGTTATTAATTCCCAAAATTAGGTTATACCGTTATTTATTATTATGGCAGGAAAAAATTACCTTAGAACTTAGTATTGCAATAACCTATTATTAGCAGCCGATTAGGGAATTGTATTAAGTAATAATAACTGGATAATAAATAAATTAGGTTTAAAATAGATCTAGCATTTTGATAAATATATTCGGACGCGTACGAAAAGTTCGAAACGTTTCCTTATTTTCGACGGTTACGAAAGTTATTATTCGATAAAATTCGAAAAATACTGCGCCAATTACGACATTATTATGCTTTGTATGCCTACGTATTTTTCGTATCGGCTTTAACTTTTTAACGTATCTTGTTTTTCTATTTTAAAACGCGCTTATTTGCGGTATATCGAAAATTTAATGCGACGTTATCATACCTATATTGCCAAAAAAGATTTCCTTGCCGGCTTTTACGACGCGTTCCAAGCTGCTATAATGTCCGATAATATCAAATCTGGATTCGCAAAAGCTGGGCTTGTTCCATTCGATTTTAATAATATTTTTTCCGAATTAAAGGTTTTTTTAGTTGTACCTACGCCGACCGTCTCCCTGTTAACCTCTACCGGTTCCATTTGTTCCCCGCTTGCGAAAACCCTTAGGAATATTAAAGAAATAACAAGGTAAGGACGTTATTTATAAAAAAAGATTGGAAATCAAGGTGGTTCGTTAAAGGTTGTTAAATCGGTTGGTTTTTTAATAAAAAGTAACTTGTTACTTTTGTACGAAATTGCTTTTTTTCGGGAAGAAAACGCCCAATTACGCGAAACGAACCATACCTTAAGTAAACATCGGAAAACCAAAAACAAACGTTTTCAAAAAAAAAGGAATACTTACTATACAAAAGGGACAAGCTCTTCTGGCTTAAAAAGAAAGGGGTAATGAAAAAATATAGTTAACAACAGCTAGAAAGGATCGTCGCAAAAGGGTTGAAACCAAGAAACGGAAATGTGGCGTTTGCGGCAAGCCCGGACATAATGCGCGTACTTATGAAGAAGTTGTAGATACGTCTAATAAAAAAGAATCCGATTAATTTGAATTGATTTGATATGTTATGGTTAATTAATTTGAATTTGTTGTCGTAAAATGCCAAAAAGTGTACAGCTCGCTTATTTGTACAGCTCGCTTGTTTGGTACGTTATATTATATCCATAAAATAGATAATATAAGCTTTAAAAAGAAAGCTAAATAATATTATATTTTACCTATATTAATACATAACTTAATATTAATATATTTTATTTAAAACATTTAAAATATAAATTTATATTTTTTATACCTTATAATTATATAAATAACAGATACTTTTTCCTGGAATAACTTTTATAAAAAGCTTTATATATTATTTTATTTATGTTAATAAAACATGTTTTTAAAAGTTTATAAATAGTTACCTTAATGTAAATATAATCTTTAAACATTAATAAATAGATTTTATAACACTTTTATACCTTTAAAAACTATTTAAATATTATACATTTCTTTTTATAGTATATATTAACTTTACTAATATATCGTTTAAACTTTTTGTCATAAATATATATATATAATTAAATTTTAAATAATATTTTATATTTCACTTTTTATATATAAAATTTACTAAAACTTTAAAAATTACAACATAAGTATTTTTCAACTTTTTCGCCCCCTTTTACCTCTTTACCTTTTTTTAAACCCATTTTTTAAATTGAAACTTAATTATAGTTAAATTGGAATTTATTTATTTAATTATGTTTACATATTTTTATATACAACCTTTCATGTTTATAAGCTTTGCATTAGTAATTTTAGTAATATTCCATCTTTATTAAATTACCTATAAATTACTTTATACGATATCCAAAAATCTCGTTTTTATATCTTAATATGGTTTTGTTATCGACTTTTTAAAATTCGTTGCTTTTAAAAGTTCCAATTCAGGAAGTGGGTCAATTCAGGAAGGGGGTCCACCCCTCTATATCAATGGTGCTGTATAGCACTAGGTTATAATTATAAGCACTTTGACGTTATAGGGCGGATACTTTATTTAAGTATTACCTTGGTTAACCTTGCTCCAAGTCTGCGTTTAAAATAAAATTTCAATACGCTTCAAATTATCCATATAAGATTTATTAGGATGATAAGTCCATACCACGCCTGATTTAAGTTCTTAATATCATTGATTTTAAAAACAACGTATTGATCCCTCTAGTCACGTGGTTAGCGCAGCGCTTGTCACCCGCACCGAGACGAAATTGAAGTTACTGAAGCTACTGTGGTGTAAAGTTAGGTGACTTTGAGGTTTGTAGGCGGTCTCCACTTAAATCTTATATACACACAATTTTGAAAACGGCATAATAAAATTAAATAAAAATGGAAAAAATGAAAGATTTAAATATTCATATAAAGTCAAAATAGGCGTTTTATATATACATTAATAATAATATGAAGTATTGGTAATTAACGGTGTTCTTTTATAATCAAAAGATTCGTAATTTTATAACAACTACGTAATATTAAAACTGTTTTTACTTTATAAAACAAACTCTTAAAATGTTGGAAATATTTTAAATTTATAAATTTAGTAAAAACGTATTAAGCTTGGTTTTTAAAGAAATATTACACTTTATTTTCGCTTTATTTCATAAAAGTGTATATAAGGTGTTTCGTATTAAAAATATCGTATTTGTATATATTTTTTACGAAATTACTTATTATTTGCTTATAAGTTAAGAAGTGAATAAACCCTTTACAATTTTTACATAAAAGCTATTTAATACATCTTTATTTAAATATCAAATTTACGGGTTTTCTACATTTTAAAAAATCTGTTATATGAAATAATAACAGCTTTAATATTAACTAACATTAATAAAAGTTTCTACCTTTTTATTATGAACAAATGTCGTCAATTAATAAGGTTTTATATTATTACTAATGCATATATAAATCGCCCGCTTTTAATTTATATAAATCTTTTTATTTCTTATTTCTTCAATTTTATTTTATTTTATTATACGGTTTTAAAAACAGTGTGTATATAAGATTTAAGTGGAGACCACCCACAAACTTCAAAGTCACCTAATTTTTACCACCATGTGATTATTTAAGCCCAACATAGTCTAGTTTTCTGCAGAGCAGCTTGCATAGCCTGCCGAGGCTTTGACATCGGTACAACAGACATCACCGTACTATTGTGATACGGATAAAACTGACCTGAAATTCGGAAAGAACGACATCTTGCAGAAGGACTGATTTGTCTAAATTTAATTGTTAATCTAGTTATTGATTTAATTGCAAGCTGTAAACGCTACACTAAGCAAAACGGTGGTAGAAATAACAGATAGCCGAACCATAGGTCAATTGAAAATGTGCCATTTATTTTCGCCACTTCCTGTATAGTTACGGTTGGCAATAGTGATCACTGCGACAAAACTCAAACATTATGAATAGGTATAAGCCGGGGCAATTCTAACCGCGTTTATAATAAATTAACCAGAAAAATGAAGTTTCCTTACACGAAATATGCGTTAAACATGTATAACCTGATAACTCTAATTAATCTTACCGTTGACTTACGGACCTAACTGTTAGCTAGCTAGGTGTGCTAAAGCACTTTAATTAAAAAAGGTTACGCTTTGATCCGAGGATAATTGTTCCGTTGCTAGCTTATATAAAAGCAGTGCGTATGCGAAGAATTTACGTAATTAGCTAAATATAATAACGTAATTGATATCCCTTATATCTGATAATTAACAGTTTTATTCGCCTAATTCGAGTGAATTATTAATTAATTAGTTGTATATTAGTAGCAACTATTTCTATATATTTCTATGTTAATAATATAGACCGTACTGTTAATGTCTTCCGTAATTTACAAGAGATTTAAGGATTGGAACCCCTTTAAGGTCGAATTTTAATTTAAAACGTACGGGCTTGATATCCGAGATTTTATCGATCCTGATTAGTTATTCTCATGGTTTGTTATTAGATTTATAAAACCCGATATAACCTCTTATCCGAAAAGACGAATTTGCTACCCGACGCTGATTAGTATCTTATTTTTCTTTTCTTTAAAAGAAATTACCCCAAAAATGGATTTTATAAAACACTTAACAAATTCCTTTAAAATAACAACTGAAAGTAAATAAGCTTATAATTAGGACTTTACGGCGTATATTTATAAAAATCGTAAATACGATATTCCTTATAAAATCTTTACGCTTTTACGAAATCGGTTTTAAAGTTTATATTTTCAGAAATTAAAAACATAAGTTTTTTTAAGGAAGAATTTACGAAAGTGGTATGCTCAATGGCCGAATTCGATAAGATATATGATAGTAAATTTCTGATTAATATTTAACGAAAGTACGGAGAAAAATTAAATTAAGCCATGAAGTTAGATAAAAAACTAAACTAGTAATTGTAAAATAACAAAAGATAATAGCTTAAAGATAGTGATACGGCGTTTTAGAAACGAAAATAACTGTTATATAAGTTAACGATTTATATATAGCTTTGGTTTTTATGGTTGAAACCTGGATAATTAATTTTTAAATAGTAAAAAAGCCGAAAATTAATAGCGAAACGATTAGTTATTAAAAGATAGCGTTTAATTTTAAATTTTGTTATATCGTTTTTTACAAGGCTTTCGCTTTTTTAAGCTTTATATAGTAGATTTTGTGAATCTTACAATGATGTTTTTTAATTGGTGATTTATTATTTTATGGTTTATATAAGGGTAATTTATAGCTTTTTCTATCTTTCAACAGCTTTTTAAATGTTCGATATTTCGGGGATATGGTAATAATTTCATTCGAAATTTTTGTTTCTTTAATTATGTAGCAAACTGTATAGTAACTTTTCTTCAAAAAAATTTGTCTTGTCGTTCCAGGAAAGTGTTTGATTTTTTAATCGATATGCAGATTGCTGGAACGGAGTTAAACTATTTCCACAATGATGTTATACTTTGTACTATCGGTTATATTAAAGAAATCCTTTTTTTATGTTCTTATGCTTAACTTAATACTTTCTTTATTTTCTTAAGAATTCGTTCGTTTTCGTAAGTGGCCACGTTTTTATCGACTGTACGTAGCTTGTATAACTGTAATTTATACTTTTATGGTATTTGGTATTTTTCTGTTGCGATAGATGAAATTAAATTGTTTTTTATTTTTAAGTTGATTATAGTTTTAAATGCTTTGTTTTTATATTAAATCGGAATTTCGATTGATTTTTAAGTTTTATTTGGGCCTTATATCACGCTTTGTATTAATAGATTCCTTAATGCTTTAATGTCCAAAGCTTTTCAACTTTTTTTAATTGATATTAGTTAATTAGGAACGTTTTTATTCGCGAACCTTCCTGACCGCGTGCTTGGAACAATGATCGTCTATGCATTTAAACCAGGTTCGTTTGCCGAACCTATATTGAGGGTTCGCAATTAATTATGCTGGTTCTTTTTTTTATAAATAAGGGGAGATTTAGTTAAACGTCGCTTTTTGATAAGTTTATTTCTATTATTAGGGCTTCGTGTATAATGAATAGTATGAATAAGTAGCATAGGTATTTTTGTATTATGGCTTTTTAATTTTGTTCCGATTTGGGTATAGGTAACAAAACCTAGAGTATTTTGGCTATCGTAAAGCTTTTATATATCTGTATTTTTCGGCGGGTTTTATGTATAAGTCGCCATTTTATCCAGGCTAATTATGATTATCATTTTTGGTTTCTAAGTTAAATAACTATAATTGTAATAGGCGGAGAAATTAAGAAAGTTATAATCGTTTATATATCGTATTCCTGTAATGTTACATTTTGGGTATACCGTATATTCGGAGAGTTTATAAAGCTCGAAAACCATTATTCGTAACTCTTAAGCTTTGGTCGTAACTAACTATCTTCGTCGTATATTTTGCAATTTTGCGTAGTAAGATAACAAATGCATTCTAGCCTTATGGTTATTTTGGAGCTTATTCGTTTTGGGTGATATTTGCAGGTTTTGAGCGTAAAATCTTGGCAAACGGGGCAGTTTTTACATTTTAGGTCGCAATTTTGGACTTTGTTCGTCGTGGTAATAGTAAATTTTTGCTAAAAGAATGCGGTGTTAATTTTTTTTCCACCTTTTTATTATTATTTGATTTGTATTTAACTAGTCGTACTTTCTTTTAAAACTAGGAAATCCTTTCCCTTTTGCAGTTCCATTTAGCTAAAAAGCGAGATTCGTTTTTATAATGTTCCTTTTTATTACAGGTAAAATACTTTATATTGGATTTGTTCGTTGTAAAACCTTTCGAAGCCGCTTTAGCTTTTTTTAAGGTTTGTTCTTATTTTTTTAAGATCTGCTTTTTGAGTGTTTGTTAGTTTTCGATTTATTAAGATTTTCTTTTATGTACTTATTAAAGGTACGCCGGTAGACAATAATAACCTTATCGCTATATTTTTTAAAGAGTTTTAACTTGGGTTTTTCATATATGTCGTCCTTAAATTAAGGTTTTAGGCCGTTATAATATAAGTAATATAATACGTTTATAAATTGTTTCGAAATTGATGCTAGTTGATTAAACTTGGTTATATACTTTGCTATTAATTTGATTTGGCATAACAGGTGCCGTTATTTTACTGCATTCTGCTTTTTCTCGATATTCCGAATGTAGCTCGTATTCGGTTATTAAGATGCCTATAGTTGTTGAAAATATAATTAGTGGCGTTGAACGAGCTTTACATATATTTTTTAACTAATTTTTAAAAATAAGTTCGAATTACAGAAAACATTTGCTAATAAGTAACTGGAAAATAGTCATTATTCTTTGATAGTCTTCCTTTAGAGAACTTTAATAGAACCTAAGGTAGGGTTTGGCCAGGATTAAAAATCTTTTAACGTCCGTAATTTTATTATAAGGTTTAGGAATAATTGGCTTGTATCCCTTAACGTCGGGCATTTCGTAATATTTAAGGCGTGCAATGATGGTTTTGCAATACGAGTCGAAGCTAAATAAAGGAGGGATTGAGATTTTTCCTTTTCTAGTAAGTTTAGGTTTTTTTTTCTTTTTCTGTTTCAAAAGCCTAAACCTTTAATAACGAGAAGTTTACCTTCTTTTTTGCAGTAAGTTCCTTTTTTCCCCTTAAGTTCGAGATTTTAGATTCCTGGCTTTTCTTTTCTATATCCTTCTTTATTCTTCGATTTTTCTTATATTTTAATAGTTTTCTTAAAAGAGTAAGCTGCTATTGAAGTTAGGAAATGGAAAAGGAATACCTTTAACTTGCGTTATAAAAACGCTATGTTATCAATTAACTGAAAAATCTCTTTAATAGGAAGTAAGTCGTTTAATTCTACTACTAATCTTTTACTAGCTTGTAAAAAAGATTAAATATATTATCTCTTTTCTAAACATCGTTTTATAATATCGTCTTTTCTAAATTTTAAAAAGCTCATATTTAACTAGGCCTTACATTATTCGTCGGCTATTTATTAAAAAGGTATTAAAATATAACAAACCTGTTATATATCTTTCTAGAAATATAAGCAATATCTAAATAAGGGTTTTAATATGCAGGTAATAATAGCATAATAAGTAATTGGGAGATCTATTTATTAAAGAGATTTGCAGACTTTTCCTATAAAGAAAACAGGTTCTCTGGTTATAAGTTTATATTAATAACTAAGCAGCGAAACTAAATCGATCGTTATTTACATAGGAAATCTTGGTTTATACATATCCATTTCGCCCTCCTAGGGTCTTTGTAGCCTCTCTATGTAGTCTCCTTGGAGTCTCTGGATGGTCTTTGTTAACACAATAGAGACTATTAATAGGGCCGAGGTTTACCTGTCGGGGTCGAGTTCCTAGGGTCTGTTTTTCTGGCTTGGGAGTCCTTCTTGTTCCGTAACACTTTATACCAATATTCGTTATTTGCTAGATCGTTAATCAAAAGTATAAATTTCCCCTTTTTTTTACTTGGTAATAAAGTGTAAAGTAAATTTTACCTAGTCTGTATTGTAATCAATTAAAGGGTTGAACTAATATAACCATAGTTTTCCTAAGATTATAATATAGTTCCTTAACGGAACGATGTCGAAATCAATTATCTGGATTCGTCATTGGATAAAGTTCTGGAGGTAATTAATATCGCGGGTGATTTTTCCGTTATCGGAAGCGAAAACCAAACCTTCGGCGTTTTCAGCAATATAGGGTTCCTTTTTATCCTTTCATAGTAGTCTAAGTTGATTTACCAATTTCGAGGTGATGTAATTAACGCTTAAAACTGTGCAGTCCACTATTACAATATACTAATATATTCTAATTCGTATTTTCAAAGTAATAAGGTTGTTTTAGCTTTATCGTCGTATATCAAGCCCTTTTAAAAAACGTCCTTTCCTGGCTTTTGCTAACCTAAGGCTTTATAAATACCACTTTTTTAAGCATTTTCTTTATTTCTTTTAATATTGCATTAAAACGTTATCGTAGCACTAAACTGCCTTAATTGGATTATCTTCTAACTACTAAAGTCTTTTTTTAATCGGTCGTATTATTTTTTTTAAATGCTTGAGCTATTTTTCCTATCGTTACAATGTTACTTCCAGGTACCGCACTTGTTCTGCTAAGGGTTTTTACTTTTTCGTTTAACCTTATACTGGGCGTCGTACTGTACTGCGTTTTCTCCTATGCGCTAAATTTCTTTTCGAACGCTAGCTAGTATTGCAAATAGCCAATAGCCTTTTCTAGGCCTTTATAACTATATTATAAACCAACTCTTCTTTTATATAGTAATTACACTATTCGAAATAACACTGAAAGTTCTTTTAAAGGTATTGTTTCCTTTTTGGTCAACTTCTGATTGCTGCTAACTTGTCGACATCGTCGTAAAAGGCGAGTGTACGTAAGTACCAATCCTATCCCTGGTTTTTAAGGTTTCTTCCGTTTAATATAGCAAAATTAAATTCCTACTTTTATAAAAGGAAAATCCTTTTAGTAATATACGCCGTGTGTTTCGTATAAATATAACATTTATAACGTATATAGTTAACTGCGGAAAGTTTTCTATATTAATCGGGCTTTTTAAGCATAACTTTTTATTTCAGATATTATGCTAACCCAGCCAGGTCCGCATATCCTGCTATGTTTATTTTTATTATAGCCGTTATTGCTTTTTTTAATTAATTAGTTTTATTATTTGCGGAAGTTTATATTATCTTTAATAATTTCGTAACTATTAAATAAAGGCTGAAAAGCTCCGCTTAGTTACTGTGTAAAGAAAACCTTCGTTTTTTAAGCCTTTATAGTATACTCGTAATAAGTTAATAAATGTCTCGAACTCGTATTATGTTAACTGGTTTACTATCGTTATCTTTTTTAGCAGATTCTTCGGATACTAAAGCCTATTATCTTTCTTATTGTAATTTTAAGGTACCTTGCATTATCGGGCTATCTGGCTCATTTTGTTAAAGTTATAATATCGAACTTAACTTAAGTTTTATTATTAAGTTGCATTAACTTTTATAAATGTTAACGTAATTCCGTAAAAGATAAAAAACGTTTTATGCTTTTTTCTATAATTAACTTTAAATTGCCCGACCTGTAAAATAAAATGTCTTTTTCGTGTTTATCGTTTTTTATACTGCCGATTGTCGATCTTTACCACTTTAGTAATATATTTATCAAATATATTAAATTGCTAGAACTTAACGATTTTATCCCTAATGGTGTTCTTTAAGCTTTTATAAAATATCGATAAAAATGTCGTCCTCGTCGTATCTTGCTTTTACTATTAGGTTCTTAAATTCTATGACATATTTAGAAACTAGTTCTTTTTAACGTAACTAACGGATTTATTAGATTGTAATACGTTTTCTATCGGGGTTTTCAAAATTATTTCTAAACTTTTTTTCGAAATTGACGGCATTAGAAAAGATATTTTTAGTAAATACTTCTCTATCGGCTTCTCTTCTCTATAGAAGGCTTTTTATAATAAACTCGAACTAATCGAATACGTTCCTTTTTAAGCAGGCTGCAATAATAACCATTTCGTTTTTTTTAAATCGGTAAGCGTTTCGAAACGAAAGTAAACCCGAGCTTAGGTTAGACAACTTTAAACGTTCCTTTTCCCATTATGGGGCTAAGGTTTTTGGGCTTTATTTTACGGGTATTTATTGGCACATGCTGGGCTTTTTTTACATTATTAACGAATTGCTAGATAATTGCTTCGAGCTTTTTAACCTTGTTTTTGGAATTATTAGGCCGTAAGTTGCTAAGTAGCGGTAGCTTGCGTACTAGTCGACATATTGGCGGTGTTAAAATATTGCTTAAAGTTTAACGGTACTATTAAATAAAAGCTTGTAACGTATAGCGGCTGGGCTAGTGAACTAATTATTAAACTTAATCGTACGGGTTTATGTTGGCAGTAGTGCTGTAGGAAACTGAGCAATAGCGGGTAACTTAGTTACATCTGGTAATAGCAAATATCTAAGGTTATCTAGGTAACTAAGATATACTATAAGCTGGTGCTATCTGAAAACTATGAAAAGGTAATAAGCGTACCTATATACTAGGGCAACGCTATGCTTATTGCTTTGGATAGCTGGGCTCGCCAGCTATCCCAGTGATCTTTTCACGTGACTGCGCACGTAACTCTCGTTGAAAAATCCTTATCTTGACCGTTTGTGGAGTCCAAGTGGTCTTGGGTCATAATACGAATCGTAAGAATAGTTACGATTTAGTCGTCCAAATCTTATATAGCGCTAACGTTAGATGCCTTACACAGTTTTGCCGGTATATTCGATAATATACTTTTAAACTTTTATAAAGGTTTAGCATACCGGAACTTAACGATAACGTTTATTAATATATTTAATCTCGTATATCTTTACCGTATATATATCTTTACAATATGACGTTCTTTAAGCTAGCTCGGTGTAAATTATGTTTTATTATATAACTTTATATTTTCAAAGCTAGCTTAATCTTGGACAGTTTTTATATCTACCTTTAACACGTGGTTTTAGACAAAATCGAACTTTTAAGAACTTAAGAAATCTTGAATATAATTATCAGAATGGCGGCCCTGTTAAGCTACTACGCCAAAGCGTTTGTAATACTTCAAGTGTTTTTGGAGCATCCAAGAAACCGATACCTATTTGTCCCTTTCCCTTTTCGAAGCTAACTAGAATATGACAGTTTTAATGTTATTTTTAAGTTATTTTATATTCGTTAATATAACTTATTAATTATAAAACATTATTAACACCTGTGTTTTATTGCTTGTTATAATGTAGCTTTTAAGTCAAACACCCCCTTCACGCACCACCCCCTTCACGCCCCACTTTTGCCCATACAAAATCCACAAACCCGACTATTTATAACTAATTAAGAAAAATAGATATTAATAAGTAATAAGCACTATTATTATTAACTAAATAAAGGAGTTTTATAATAAAAAGGAAAAAGAAAAATTTAATCGATAAGATAAGAAAATAAGTAAAAAGAGATATAAAAATAAGGAATATCTTAGTAAATATATTTAAAGTTAAACTTTGTCTTAACTAATAAAGTAATATAATAAATAATAATATAATATAAAACCAAAGTCGTCGCTTAATATAACAGTGTTATTTTTTATATTATAAGTATTTTGGTTATTTCATTCTTTTTTGATATAATAATAAGAGAAATTTATATATATATTATAAATATTTTACCAATAATTAACAAAATAAAGCATTTTAAAAAAGAGTTATATCTTATAAATATTATAGGACAAATATGTATATAAGTATATATTTATTTATATATTAATTCCTTATTTGAAGTACTACAAGATAGCTTAATATAAATATATATGCTTTATATTTTTCAAATTTTATAATATAACTAAT
>QJOB01000191.1:0-124587 GCA_004155035.1 Monosporascus sp. 5C6A | reverse complement strand
GTCCCCCCCCGGCCCCCCCCCCCCCCCCCCGGGCCCCTATTCCTGCCACCATAATTGCTCGTCTCCCTTGGTAGTCGGTGTCGGCTTTCGAAGGCTAGGCTAACTCTTTGCATCAGTGTCAACTGGTACCAGCGCAACTACCCCTACGCCTGGGTCGGTGCCCGACTCGTCCGGGACCTGTAGCTTGACCACTTAAACGTCGTCGGTTGGCGTCATAGTTTAAGGACGGGGTCTCCGCGCTCGTCGATAGGTGAGATGATGTAGTAGCGGTGAGTGGCCAGCCCTCAACTCTGGCATTCAGGTGCCTGCCCGGCGACTCAACTTCGTCCGGAGTCCTGTATGGCAGTCCCCGAGTTTGCGCCTCCTTCGGGTTGGGCTAGCTGTTCTCCATGGAGGGACGCATTCGACGAGGCCTGGTTGGAGCAACTTGGATATCAATAACTACAAAGTCTAGGAATCTATAAATAGGGACCAACTAACACTCTTGCCCCGGAATCGCAGTTGAGTGTGTGCCAGTTTTCCTTGGAATGTGATGCCTGCTCTTCCCGATATATAGATGTCGATAAATAGATCTGTAAGCTGCAGTTTGCTTAACACATTCCCTCCCCCCACACACACCTGGACGCCTGAGATTGAGAGGAGAAACGCCTATACGATGTTGAGCCACTAAGCTCAACATATCCGCTTCATGCAGGGTTTCCTTACAACATGTGTTTATAAAGCTCCCTTAATTTCTCACCGCTACCTAGCCTGCACCCAAACATACAAAACACGATATTAACACCGCAGCCCTGATGGATTCCTGTCACTACAGCTGGCTAGACCAGTGGCTCAATCGCCATCTCATGTGCCCGATCCGATGGAGGCAGGTAGGGCCTCTCATTAAAGCTGGGTCCTCAACGGCAATCATAAACCGAATAGGTAGAAGCCGTACCATGGTCCAGGAAGAAGTGGCTAAGGATTAAAAGCAGAGCTGGTTATTGCTTTGAGGGGGTGGTTCTCTGAACCACAGAGGATTTCCCATAGTGGACGGGAGCCTGCTTCACTCAGACTAGCAGATACTAGCCCACATGCATGACGGCGACCTGCTGGTGGATTGTTGTGCACCACAAGACAAGCACTAGCTCTGATCGTTAGATAGACCTCCTTTGCTTCCCCTGCGAATGAGACCTTGTTCGTCGCTACAAATGAATGGCAATTCAAGGCTCGCTGAAGGCGCCGGGTTGCATTTGATGGGCTCATAGGGCAAGGGAAGACCTGTAATTAACACAATGCGTCTGATACGCTCCCTAACCAAGCACCGAATATGACAGGTGATTGCGGTGATGCCTAATAAAAGATCATAGTTAGTTATACCGAGATGCAGGACTCCGTTGCCTACTCGTGGAGAAGCCTGGGATTTGCATGTTTCGAAATCCATATCCGCAGTTTTAGTGATAAGGAATGCACTGTTTGTCTAGGCCCCTGGATTGCTTCCCACACCAAAAACGATTCGGTACCGTTTGGCGAGGTCATGACCAAGGGAACCGTTATCATGGCCTCCATTCCTACACTTCTGTTGCTCTTCAGCTCGAGTGCAACGCTTTTACCTGGCATAAATGGAAATTGCCAGTAAATAAACGGTCCCAATGGGCACCCTCGTCGCAACCTGGGAAGGATGGCGTCAATCCCCACCGGACAACAAATGCGACTCTTTCGCCATGTCAGACTGATGACATGGAGACCGAAGGCCTCCATGTGCTGACTCGCGAAACTCGAAACTAGCCAGTCGATGCACCGGGTATAGTAAGCTCCCGGACATTTGCAGGATCGTCAAGGGACCGGCTTCTCTCCCATGAGAGCGACATACGAGATTCTCGGTGGATTGGGGAGGTCATGACAAATATACGTCGGGCCCACTGTCTCAACGATAGACTCTTGCAGGAGACTGGTCACCGAGTGCGGCCGCCCATAGGGTTTTTAGCTGGGCTCGCACCCCTCTTTAAGCGAATTTGACAGATAACGTGCTACCAAATAGAGTCGGGAAGCCCCCATCAAATATCGGTGGTGGGATGACGTCGTAATTTCTCTGTCACGCGGTATCTTTGCGAGTCCGAATCTGCAGGGAGTAAGATGTCGCACCAACATGTCCTCCACCAACGTTTGGTGGCATCTGACACGTCGGGGGTTGCCTTCTCTCGGCATGGTGAAAACCGATGGTTTCGGACGCAAGGCCGAACTCCATTTCTTTTACAAACGAGTAAAAAAAGGACAGTGAGGAGCGGCCGCATGGAACATTCCGCCGAGAGGGTCGATTTCGAGAAACGTTTGCGCCCAAAACAAACTCGTACAGATAGCGCTAAGACACACACGCACATATACGCACGCACATCTGAGCGATTGGTGGTGCACTGAGAGGGGAGGGGGAGTGGATGGGACGGGGAATGTGATGCCGACCTGGCGTTACTCTTTAAAAACCGGCATGCTGACGAAAGCCATCAGCTCGTGGCCGGTAAATGGTGGAAAAGAGTCCTCGACGTCGCGGCGGGCACAAATAAGTAAGCATACCGGCGTCACTTGATAGCTGTAGGCTGCAGGGGAAAGTCTCTCTTCGTCTATAGTCGTCATCAGTCACGAGACTGAAGTTGACGAATGGTCGCCCGGCCGCCAGTCGATTAATTCCATTGCCAGGGTACGGGGTTGAGCAGGAGGTTCCAAGATTAGGTCGCAATCGCCGGGCGTCTTATTGCTCTCAAGAGGCGCTTTGACATAGAGACGTACTCGCCTAGCTGCCTGTGCCTAGCCTACCTCCTTTACCTGCCTACCTGCCTTACCTAGTGGGTATCATAGGCTGGAATGCTCCCACGTAGTGAAACCTAAAAGGACATGGAAACGATTTAAAAGGAAAGAAAGGGAGGGAGGAAAACGCCTCCTTACGGCTGCCATGTTTCCATGCCTCGTCCAAACTTCCAAGAAAAATGCCTGCAGGGCTCAGACGGCACGAAAAATGTTTTTGGCTTACCCGGGATACTAGCAAATTACCGAACTTTCGACCAACAGAAGGCCCAAAAGCGGCGAGAGGGATTTAGCGACCAGAGGGGAACAGAAGCAGGACAAGGGTTCTTTCTTGCGCAGACCCGAGCCGGAGTGACACATGCTTCCCATCATGTGGAACTTCGGAGGAAAAGTTTGATGGTAATTTAGGCACGAGCGCTGACGATCACTTCATTGATAAACTGCATACGTATACGTAATGCAAGTAGGCAGCAATATGAGTGTTGATATCCGCGAATGTGACAAATCCACGGAGCGTGCTTTTGGAATTTGGCTGTACGGCGCGAATGAGGCAATGAATGAATGATAGAGGACGGGCATATTATGTATGTCGTATGAAGAGAGTAGGGTAAGGTGCTGTAGCGCCGATGCCCTTACTTTGTGGATGCCCACCAGGGTCGTGGGCCAAATAATAACTGCCACGCCTGACACAACACCTAATATTCACCCCAACAGGATTCGAAAGCTCTGGATCCATACTTTTATCTTGGGAGCTTTAAATCGCTTAAAAGCCAATTGATGCACAATTTAATGATGAAAATATTATGTTTTCGAGGGTAGACTTGTTGACTGTTCAGATTTCGAGCAAGTAAAGTATTATTATTATTAAGAGCGTGGCCCTTAAACTATTTTGTCCACGATCTCCCTACCCAATAAGGCGTTGGGTAGACAGGGATCCCTTGCACTGATCACATGTTTCCGACGAATCAGATGCGTCAAATATTGGAACGACTACCGTGAAAGGAACTTGCATATCGAGCCGAGAAAGATTAAATACGATTAACGCAATACTATGGTACAGTACAGTTCTTGATCAAGCAGACGGAATATACACCTACCACATGTATGCAGGAGGGTGCAGGCGACGCATATCACGACCTCGAACCACCTGCACTGGAAGGAATGCTCGGAATTGCGCTTCTCCGATCGGTGAGCTTGGCCTGTCAACCTCGGGCTTGAAGGAGAAGAACCTCTTCAGCCAGTGGGGTTGGAGGGACCCCCGGAGGGACATAATAAAGCATCTAGACTAAAACAGCTTCCGACGCCCATGGACCGTCAAGAGTTTCGCAGCTTGCATGAGACAAATATGCCACACGGAGTTACATATCAATAACTTCAGCCCGCGACCGTGCCACCGCCCGATCCTTTGAGTATTTCGCTTCTGGCCCATGCGGTATTTGATGAATGCAGCGGCAACTTATCGTTGCTCTCATATCGCCAAATTAAAATGACCATCAGATCCGTCGGAGCCAGACTCATCTCGTGCTAGCCTGGCCTCAGCCATACCAGCATATCCTGTCTGTCCGTTGCAAGCTCGATGCAGTGGCAACGCAGATCAGTGATATCCGTAAAAGCTAAAATGGTAAGTTTGCAGTAAAGTAGACCACTAGTTGGTGGCATGATTACCGTACCGTAGAATTTCCGGCTGAGGTTCGTGCCATGCGGGGTTCTAAAATGGATATAACGGGTCGGACGGAATTCCACCTACTACCCCACTGTCCGCTATCTGCAGGCTCTAGACATGCGAATTGTTCCTTGGTGTGCATAAAGGGCCTTGGAGTTGGCTCACACATATTGCCTAATCCTTCTGTTGGCTCGCTTGGTTGAATAGGAAGCCGAGACCGTAGCGGCGTATTGCATCACACGTAAAATGCACAGAATAGGTAGGCTGTGACCCGGAGAGTCTGCTACGGAGCAGACGCTCACGATGCTAGGGTTCGTCTCTCAGCATACGAACTGATGAACCTTCTTGCAATCCCTAGGTAGGTAGGTATATACTAGTATGGTGGTATTGTCGCATGTCTGGAGTACGACAGGTCATATATTAAAACAGCTTCTGAATCACTGGACAGGTCAGTATTGGCTGGAATGGCCTGGCCACAAAGCCTCCGCCGCCTCGGCAAACGTACTGTAAGCTGCCTGTAACTGGCAGGAGCACAAGGCTGCCGGTCGGTCTTGGACCATACAAAGCCTGGAACAACAAGGCGCGAACTATTGCCGACGTTACTTTAAGGTCAGCATAATCAACGCTCGGGGACTTTGGAAGCATGTAGCCTGGTATTAATGTAAGACGGATCCCGATCTGGTGCCCGGGTTTATGCCACTTGCCTCAGTGCTAGGATTTGAGCTGATCTGTTATACCCCTTGACAAAACACACATTCTTTTGAGAGGCCAGCCATAAAGGATTGACGCCGTGCGGCCGGTTCGACTGCGCGTCAAAGGAATACGATCCAGAATCCGTAGGTGCACAGTTTGTAAGAATCATAAGCCACGGCGCCCGATGGAGGAAAGCAGGGTGTCATGGTAGCACGGTCAGCTCTGTTGAGAGACCTACGTAGGTAGCACCCGAGACTATGCCCCAGTGCGTATATTGCATCGTTTTCTTACTTTGCCCGGCTGGCACGAAATCTTTAGATAGAGGAAATGCAAACTGGTGAAATGGTTAATGGCAGGGCCGGCCCCGGCGCCGACCTTGTAAGAGGTTGGTACGTAGCAAGCAGTGACCTTTTGGTCTCGTTTGGCGACATTGGTCTGGCCTGACAAACACGCCTACTTAGTAACCTTTTTCTACATGTAACTGATCTCGTACCCCGCGTGCCTCGAAGTTGAAGGCGGGCCATCATTCCCTGAATACTTTGTTGCTATCCTTTGTGTGGCACGGACGTAAAAACATTCATGCAGGCTCGCAGCTCGAGAACTTCTATTGATCCAATACCCATGTGGACTTGGATTTGAAGAACAGAGTACCGAAATGAGCCTATTAACTTAACGGATAGAAGGACTCTAGCACGTATAGCCGAGTCCGCTAGGCGCTAAAATTCTAAGTTATCGCCGCGGCCATTCTGACCGTGCCCCTGTACCATACGTAGTTAGTAGGTAGGGTTGTAACATACAAGTAAAAATCTCTGTAGCTGCCATACGCTAGCCAGAACCTACAGAATACAACATCAATACGACCACCGAACCGTATACAGACTTTCTCTGCCCCATTCTACTTTAACCCATAGTGAATATGCCACGATGAGGGAACTCACGCCGTCCCCCCAAACCCTTGGGGCCTTAGCCCATAACCCTAAACGGTAACTTTAATAGCTTATTTAAAAAGAGATTTTTCCTAAATTAAATCTAACCATGATGGTCTTGAATTGGCTTACCCCCCGCCATCATAGCGATGAGCACCGTCAGAGTAACCACGGCACTAATAAGTCGGAGTCTAGGTCGTCTCGGGTTAATAAAGAACATTCTTGTCGTTATGCATGCTCAACCGTATGCAGGTAACGTGTATGTAGGTGCCTCACAACTATTAAGTGAAAGGTCTGATTAGTTCTTGTCGTAATTATACCCATCAATCACGCAGCCTTGCTTTGCTTGCGCCGAAGCGGGATTGGATAACAGACTACCTATGCACAGTACGCACACTATTCCAACGCTATTAGATAGGTGCCTATGAGTGAGGCCTAAGACAGACGATCTGCCAACCAGTCAACACCACCTTGCCAACTCATACCTGACTCAATGGCAGCAACTGAATTGTTACAATTTAGTGGTATATACATACACGCTCATCCACGTACGGAGAGTATTTGAAGCCGGGCATATTTACACGCATTTCACTCATACACAAGACCGAGTCACCCACCACCGGGAAGCCGCTCAGGCCGCTCAAGCCAAGCGGCCAATCAGTCGGCCTTCCCTCGGTCCTCATCCTCGGTCCCCGCCGGGGCTCGACCAGGGTTGAACGGACCGGCCTGGGCATGCCTCCCACTCAGGCAAGCTATTCGTAGGTACGTATGCGAACTCAATGAAAGGAAGCTATTCATTAGACGGGGAATCGGCTACTTACCATTACTTTCCTGGGCAGTTATTTATTTCCTGCCGAGCCTAAAACTTACAGGGTTATCATTACTAAGTACTCATACTACTTATCTCCGCACTGACCTCGAACGTGACTTAACGCCTATGAAAAGCCCCCGCCAAACCTGATTGGTATGTATGCTGAGGTAGGTATGTGATGAGAAGCCGAGTTGTAAATCCAGGCATTTGAGTTGCATGTTGAAAGAGGGAGCAGCATGATGAGCGCACCGGCTGGCTTGCCTCGCCGAGATCATCGTCGTCCACTTCTTTTAATGTAACCTAATCTATATAGCTACGAAGTGCAAGGTAGAATGCAGTCCCCTAATAAAATGTCATGTCATGTTATGTCATGTACCTACATAGTAGCTGCGAGACTTTGACGTCCCTTTGTCATTACACCCTCTTTCCCTCCGCCCCCTGCCTTCCCTTGCTGCTACCCCTTCTGCTTCCTTTTCTTTCCCTGTCCATTTCCCTCTCACTCTTCCTTCAGTTCATCCCATAACCGGCATCGTTCCTCGACTGGAAGTGCAAGCATATGGCCCGCCAATCGTCCGTAGAAGCCGAATTTTGGATAGATATCGTCACTGGAAGCGTACTCACCCAAACAAACGCACTCATATGAGGTCTCTCTTGATCATTACCAAGTGCCTGGATGCTGTTAGTCATATTACACTCACCCGACGACCCGGCGACGAGGACCTCGAAACCATTTATCATCATCCAAATCGCCTGACTACTCCGCTTACTACCTGACCCCAGAACTAAATTTCCCCAGTTATCATCTATGAGACGGACCTCGCAATAATAGATAACAGTACTCTGTCTCAATATTACCATATCCTTCTATTATCTTTTTGACATCATTTTTTTCTCCTTCCGATCCTCGAGTTTT
The DNA here is from genome assembly GCA_004155035.1 of Monosporascus sp. 5C6A. Classification (NCBI taxonomy): domain Eukaryota; kingdom Fungi; phylum Ascomycota; class Sordariomycetes; order Xylariales; genus Monosporascus; species Monosporascus sp. 5C6A. The sequence continues at coordinate 116,806 of QJOB01000191.1, read as the reverse complement.
ACGCGCTGATAGGAAATACACGTTCATCCGATAGATGTCCTGTGTGCCATTCACCGACCGCTCCCCTTTTTGTGACTTTTATTGGTGAAGCCATTGGGTTTACCATTTAAAACAAGCGACTCTTTCGCCTTCAGATCCAGCACCCCGCCGAGTTAGCATCACCATTAAGCTACTGCCGCCTCTGCCAACAAGCGCTAAGGTTCGCAAACGGGTCGAGAACAAGTCAGCGGACCCAACACATGCCCGCACCTGCGCCCTTTACATATATACCCTCCTCTTCCCTCCCAGTAACTTCCGCCACGGCTCATCCTCCTGGGGGAAAGTAATTTTCGCACACGAATTTTACTTCTTGTTATCTCTGGAGACTTCAAGATAAGGAGAGATTAGCAAGGCGGGTCGACCTGAGTACCGCATCATCGTCCGCCGGACTCATCCATTTAATCTTCTCAATGCAACCGACTAAATAAAAATCGGCGGGATACGAGAGCTAGAAACGTCGCCTCCGATAGGCCCGCCGAACTTCCTTTGACGGATCCCCGTTTCCCCAGACTGGTTCTCCGCAGTGGTGAATAAGGGTACCATCGCCGGTGACGGCCTCTAATCACGGCTGCTACTGTCCAAGCCGAACAAGCGCCACTTTTATCAACACCGCAGGCACGAGGACGTGAATATGGATCCTGCGGAAATGGATTTCGTGATGCATCATCATCAGCCTTCTGAGCGCCCCGTGAATGCTTCGATTGACCAGGCGGCCCGTTCACCCTGCCCTGCTCTACGTGCTGCGGTTGAACAAGGCCACCTCCCTCGTATCTTTCCACCGAACGGTGGCCCTCATCACTACGATCCCTTTCACAACAACAGCAGCAACAACAACAACACCGGCAACAACGGCAATAACTGGCGTGCTGATTCCCACCATTACCCTCACAATCCTAACCCCTATCACCACGGGTGGCGGCACCCAGTCCCAGTTCCCCAAAGTCGTCCCATGCCGCAATCACCCTATTCGTATCCCGATCCCTTCGCGACCGCGAGCGGATATCCACACCAGGATCAAGGGAGCCAGCATTTATTTCCCATGATGAACCCACCGGATAATCAGAACACGCAAGGGCCGCTGCCGTCTTTCAATTACGGCGCCAATTTGCCCAGTATGATGAGTAGCAACACGGCTCATTTCCATCACGGACGGAATGGATCGCAGAGCTCGGACATGCCTTCAAGAACAGGTAGCTTACCTCCTTTGAATGCAAATCCACACCAATTCTTGCCCGCAGCCAGCACCCATCCTTCCCGAGCGCCTATATACATCGAGACGTCCACGCCGTTACCCTTGCCGCAGCGTGATCCGATGGGCATATCTGACCAGTTCAATCCACTCCAGGCGGGACCCTTCCCTCCTCAAGGTACCCCTACCTCCAACTCGCGCCACAGAGCTGAGCCGGATCCTCGAGCTGTGAGTGCCGATGGAGGTGGAATTTTCCATTCAGGTATTTCTCACTTCGATGAAGGAAGAACATGATATTGACTTGATAAAACGTGAGCTAACCATCTCATTAGCCTCCCGCTCACCACCTCCGACACAAGCAGCCGCATCTCAGGGCATCAACGACTCTTCGCCTAGCCGGGAATCACCATCGGAGGAGCGCCGCCGAGGGGCGATTCGTACGAGAAGGGCCACTCCAGTAATTCCGCGATTGCCGCCATCCTCCGCTCCTGGTTCGGAATCATCGAGTGACGAAGACGGTGACGCAGCGGAACGCTCTCTGCATGGTTACGGGTTCCTGGAGCTCATTGGGACTGGATTCGGTTTGCCCGAAGATCGCGTTCGAGCCCAGCAGCTTCTCCGAGGGACCATGTCCGGGAAGCGCGTTGCTTCCAAGAGCGCCATCGCCTCCCTCCAAAGTGTGAAAGTCGCAGACCTGCCTCAAGGCGACAGGGTCTGTGTCATATGCTACAACGACTATGGTGTGCAGAACCCCGAGGGCATCAACGAGGCTCCCCTGCGTCTGCCCAGGTGCAAACACGTGTTCGGTGACCACTGCATCAAGAAGTGGTTTGAGGAGCATGATACCTGTCCATACTGCAGGGACAAGGTCCCTTCTGAACCTCAGGGCGTACGGTTCGGCCAGCAGCGTTCTCACCAAGTGATGCAATACCTCCAGCAACAACACGCCCAAATGCAGGCTATGCGACGTTACCAAGCTCAAACCCGTGAGTCAAACCCGGCGGGTTCTGGTGACAACCACACCCGGCCGGGGCGGTCAGCAACCCATCACAGGTACGTCCCCCTTCTAGTTATTATCGCTCGAGTTGCCCTCCTAATTATAGGTATAGTGTACTGGCAGACCTTTACGCCCATGGGACTACTGATCGGCTTGCCCCTTGGGCCGCTTATCCTCCGCTTGCTGAACGCCGCTCTCCGACCAGCGAGACAGAAAACACCCGTCGGAGACCGCGTGCCCGTATCGGCGGCCCGAGGAGTTCCCCTTCGGCCCGTTCATTTGGTGGATTTGGTGGATCTGTCGCGAATGGCTCGCCACAGAACTCTCAGCCCCTGGGACCGAATACACACAACGGCCGGCACCCTGCCACTCTGCCAGTACCGTCGAACGGGCCTGGGTTCGAGATATATCTCCCTTCTCTTTCGATGGTCTCGCAGCTGGGCACTCAACCCGAGCAATTCCAGAACCCGCTGGCTGGTGTAAATTCGGCCACGGCTGTCGAGAACTTTCGTGGGACAGTTCCGCCTCTGGCGCCTACCATGGCAGGACCTGAAGTGGATATGACTTCCCCTGATCAGTCTCCTCATCGAGCGAGTCCGCATCGAGGTCTATAGGGAGGCCTGGAATACATGGCGGCCCCTAATCACTCTTCTCGCCGAGCGACTACCCGTCACGGTCTATAGGGAGATCTGGACCAATTGCTGCCACATATGAAATGAATGAGTCCTATTTCGGATCACTTCTTATAGAATTCTACGTTATGGTGTCTTGCATCTATTTGCGCACACCATCCCTTTCCTTCCCCTGCACAGTCACGTGGTTCTTTTTTCGGCGATTTTCCCGGTTTGGAGGCTAGCTCTGATGTTCACTTCGACTGAGTTTCTCTTTTCCAGCTAGGAGTCCACGGCGTTAGGGGACTGCGGAATACACGGCAAACATGCGGCATCACCATGGCATTTGGCGTTTCGTGTCTCCCTTCTCTTTCCCTTTCTTTTTTTTTTCTTCTCACAGCGTACTCGGTCAGTTTGGTCATAAGCGACTTATTTGACATCCAGAGGCCCCCAAAGGGAGCGATGCATGCTTTGCATGACGGGTTTGTCGTTTTGTCTCCGATGCGGCCCCCGAGGGTGAGGGAGCGTTCATCACAGATACGGCCTGGAAACACCCTAAAGCATAAAACCAATACCTTTGCAGCATACAGCACAGAGGCCCAGACAGAGACAGAGACAAGTAGCTAAGAGCGTTCTCACAAAATTGATACATGTCCCCAATCGGTGGATGGAATGTCGCGGTCGTTTTGACCTAGCATCATTAGTAATTGAGCGCTATACTATACGTGCAGATGCGTTCCTATGCCGGCTTTTCCGTGTCCTAGTCCCCAGTAGTGATAGACTTGTCGGTACTTCACGGCGATCTGTAATGCAGGGTCAGATGGTAGCAACTATGCCTTTGCACACCTGTTCTGTGCAGCAGGCAAACTAGGTGCTTCCGAACCCCTTGTTTAGGATCACCTGGACTAAATACGTGTTTTCCGTGGTTCGGTGACCTCAATGTTTACTTACGATAAACTATCCGATCAAATCGGCTGTTACCTAGCTCATTCATTCCGTGCTTGTCTACAATCCATCCAGTCATCCATCCAGAGCCCGTATTCCATTCTGATCTATGTAGGAACAGACCGACCGAAGAGACCAAGGGCTCAAACGTAAGGGGCGAAGGGCAATTCGCTTGCTTCTTGGCTTCCCCCTATCCGTCTCCCGTCCATATCTTCTGTCTGTCTGTCTGTCTGCTCACCTACTTAGGTAGGCGGACAGATACACGATACACCCCTCACTCTCTCTCTCTTTCCCCAGAGCTCCGCCTAGAGCTTCGCGCCGACCGCGAGCCTCTTTTCCCTCCCTGCCCCCTTCTCCTCCTCCGCCTCCTCCTCATCCTCCTCATCCTTGTCCTCGGCGGCCGCGTCCGCCTTGGCCTTCCGGACCATGGCCCAGGCCGTCTCGGCCAGGGGGCCCATGGCCTCGGCGTGGCGGCGCGCGCTGTCGCTGCTGGCCTGGCGCGTCGCCACGCGCGCCGCGATGCCCTGGCAGATGGCCGACAGCCGGAACACGCTGAAGGCGACGGCCCAGGCCATCTCGGGCGCCGGGTCCCAGCCCGCGGCGTCGCGGTACCAGGACACGACGGTCTCGGGGTCCGGGAGGCCGTCCGCCGCCGGCGCGGCAGCGGGGGGGCGCGACGACGGCGGCGACGGCGACGCGGCGACGACGACCCCGGGCCCGGTGCCGTAGAGCGGGTGCAGCAGGTTCGCGAGGTCGCTGAGCGGGTGGCCCAGCGTGCTCATCTCCCAGTCGAGGATGCCGACGACGCGGGGCTCGGCGGCGTCGAAGACGAGGTTGTCGATCTTGTAGTCGCCGTGCACGAGCACGACGCGGTCGTCGCGCGGCCGGCCCGGCGCCCGGGCGTCCCCGAAGAACGCCAGGAGCTCCTCGAAGTGCGGCAGGTGGCCCACGGCCCTGCCCGTGTCGGCGTCGACGGCGCGCGCCTGCGCCTCGCAGATGCGGCGCCACGTCGCCAGCTGCCGCGCGTAGAACCCCTTCCCGCCTCCACCTCCACCGCCGCCACCGCCGCCGCCGCCGAAGGACCCGAGCCCGACGCCGGCGACGTCTACGGCGTGCAGGCGCGCGAGGGTCTCGACGGCGGCCTTCCAGAGCGCGGCGCGCTCGGCGGGCGACCTGGCCTCCCCGCGCATGAGGGGGTCCTCGATGATGCGGCCGCCGACGAACTCCATGACGTAGAAGGGGGTGCCGAGGACGGCCGGGTCCTCGCAGAGGCAGTAGGGGCGCGGCACGGGGACGCCGGTGCGGCCCGCGTGCAGGGCGGCGATGACGCGGTGCTCGCGCTCGACCCGGTGCGCCGTCTTGGAGAGCAGCTTCCCCGGCGGCTTCTTGCGCAGCACGTACCGCCGCCCGGTCGCCGACGAGGTCAGCTGGTACGTCGGGTTGGACTGGCCGAAGCCGAACTACACGGGGCGCTGTCAGTCGGTGGGCCGCCCGCATAATCCGTCGGGGGCTTCCGGTAATCTTGATTGGCGGGTCGACCACGACGGATGCCAACTGTAGGCGGTTGCATGAATGGGAAAACGCATACCTGCTTCACGTCCAGCGGCACCTCGATCTCGGGCACGTGCTCGCTGATGTAGCGCTCCAGCGCCTTGACGTCGATGGGATGTCGCACGGGGCCCGCCATGGCTGGAAAGGAACAGCGGCAATTCGGCGATGAGGGAAATTACGAAGTCGAAATCGTTGCCCAACTACTCCTGCCTGCTCCTGGTAGGTAGGCGAGTGAGTATTCAATTGACGGCCACTGCAGATTCCCGCAGGGACCTCGTGGAGAGAAAAAGGGATCACCCCAAGTTTCGTTGGCATGCCGCGGATCTGTGCGACTGTGTGAGATGCCGAGGTACTTACGATAAGAGCTACAGGGACTGGTATACGTACACAACTTCCAGGGGTGAGTATTCTTTAGTTAGCTAGCTCTGCTGGTCCACCATATGCCGTATGAGGCTAGAATGCCGACTCCCATACAAATTCTATGGAATAATTATACATTGGCATCCCGGCCAAGATCCGATTTTTGTTACCCTGCGATAACAGCAAGTACTGGCAAAGCCGGCAAAAGCATGTTTATTCCTATACAAATTCGTATGAGAACCTAGCTGACTTTATAGTGGACCCGGCGGAGGTAATGACAAAGAACACTCCTTGAGAGTTGTAGGTAGTGAGCGCGACCTGGTGATGGGTAAGTTTCCCGAAATTCCCGAGGGGGCAGCCATTCACCATTACAATACGTCCACCCCCTTTTATTTAAGATAGCTAGTAAATTACATACAGAGCACGTTTTAACAGGGGATGACTGCGCTTGCGGTCTCGGTATCTGTATAATTTTCTTTAGTTTTAATTCTAGCCTGGATTCAAGACACATGCACGAATGCCCGTTTCTTCGTCCCCTGGCTCTCGGCCCCGTCGTCCCAGTTCTCATCGACGTAGTCCTTGATGCTCTTGTCGCGGATCTGCATGCCCACCACCTTGAGCGCCGCTATGTTGTAGCCCATCTCGTCCTTCTGCCTCCTGAGCGCCCTTCTGAGGTTCAGCTTGATGCCGTCCAGCACCGCCCGCATGGTCCGGCTGGCCACGATCTGCTGGTGGTGCGTCTTCAGCATGAAGAACAGGATCCTGCACGTCAGCGGCATGTTCATCGACCGCAGGGCGAAGAGGTTGAGGAAGGTGAAGAGCATCGGCACCGACGCGAAAGGCAGGACCAGCAGAGCGTCGTGCAGCGCCGAGGCCTTGATCTTCTGGAGGACCGACATGACGTGCTCCTCGGCGCTGATGTTTCCGAGGGCGAGGAAGATCGGGTTGCGTTGAGGCGGTGCCATGTTCGGGTTGTTGGCTTTTGCCTCCTCCCACTCCCGAACGACATGTAGGTCCTCCATGCCAAGCTCCAGGGCTTCCTGGATCCGTTCACCGGCCATTAGCGTTTCTGTGGTCTGCTTGCTGGCAGCCGCAACCTCGCCGTCTTGGTCCTCGGCATCGGGATCTTGCTCAAGCGAACTCGTGAGTGTCTTTTCGTACAGCTCCTCGAGTTCCTTTTCCCTCTCTTCCTCGAGGAAGATCTGCTCGTCTGTCTCCTCCCACACTCGGATACTCTTATCGTGGCTAGCACTGACGATGAAACCGCCGTTGTGACTTACGGCAAGAGCCCAAATCTCTCCATGGTGGCCATCGAGCCGTTGTATCTGTTCGAACTTGGCACCGTCCCAGTACTTGATACTCCGGTCCTTGCTTGTGCTGAAGAAATGGTGTCCGTTGCCGTTGCGGTTATTAGGAACGAAGGCCACCTGGAGAATACTGTCCTGGTGAGCAAATAATGCCTTGTGGCAATCACCGAAGTCGAGACCCCATATCCTGATATTTTTGTCGGCCGAACACGTGACGATTAACTTGCTGTCGTATGATATGTCCATGTTCAACACGGGTAGCTTGTGACCGTAAAGGTTGAGATATAGCTTCAGGGAGTCCGTAAAGAACACCTTCACCGTGCTATCGAGTAATGCGACCGCGAGATACTTTGCGTCCGGCGAGAATTTGAGACTCAGAATGTCATCTGAGACTTCTAGTTTTCTGGACTGGGCCAGTTTCAGTCTCGGCGTGGTCCGCGTCGTTCCCAGCACCTCTTCTTGCACGATCTTGAAATTCCAGAACTTGGCCGACTTGTCGGCACTCCCAGACACCATTGACCGACCGTCGGGATGGACTTGCAGAGACCATATCGCACCTTCGTGGGCAGTGACGCTGTCGAGAAGCACTGCGGATGCCACGTCAAATAACTCGATCTCCCCGCTCTTCGTACCGACGACTACCACCTTGTCTCCTGGTAAGAATGCACAACACAAGGCATATCCGCAGTCGAAAGTCCGTATACACGTCTGCGTCCGCACGTTCCAGATCTTAAGGCTTCCATTGGATGCGGATGCCAGCATTCTGTCGTCGGAACTCAGAGCCAGCGCGCGGATATCTGCCCGGTGACCGGGAAGCTCGACTGCCAGGGCTCGTGTATAATCTGGGACGTCTTCCTGCTTCGACTTCCCACTCTTTTCCTTCAGGGGTACGTTATACAGTTCCAGTTGATTGTTAGTAGTAGCAACGAGTAGTTGGAGGGTCTTGCTGCTGGCACGATTGACTGCCCAATCAGCCGATCTTGTCTTTCCACTCGTTCGTACGATTAGGTGCTGCGCAAATGCGTCGGTCACGTCGGCGCGGCTGATGCCTTGATCCTGGTCCTCTTCTTCCTCATCCGCCTCTCCATCGCCGTTTGCCTGACCTCCTTTCTTCTGAGCCAGCTTCTCCTTTCTCCTCCTCTTTTTCCTAGCTAGACTCTTCTTGATCTCGGCCTCGCTCCGTATTCTCCAGATCTCCACAGCCTTTTCCGAGCCATGTACCGCGAAGTAGTCTTTGCGTGGATGAAAAGTGATTTCGGTTGTTCTGTCCTTTCCTTGGCGCAACAACGTTCCCCGGTCGCGCAAGTATTGTGCATTGGGTGGTGTATCGACTCGCCGTTGCGACGAGGCTAGCGCGGCGGTATCGAGGGCCCAGACCTTAAGCTCGCCGGAGTTTCCAGCTGTGATGCAACCGCTGAGGTCAGGGGAAAGCCCCAACGCCCAACATTCGCCGTTCGTTTGCGCGATGTGGGTTTCGATGCAATGGCGCGTTCCAAGATCCCATAGTTTGATTAGCGAGTCTTTTCCGGTCGTGAGCAAGAAGCCCTCAGAAGGTGCGGCGCCGTCGAGTACCATTGCCTGCCCTCCCTCTTCTTCTATGACCTCCTCTTGCGGTTCCACAAACTGTAGGCCGGTAACCTGGTCTTTGTGGCCCCGAAGCTTGTACTGGCCGACTTCGGCAACTAGATCCCAGATGATGACGTCGGTATCTTTGGAACCACTAGCAAGCCGAACGCCTACTCTGTCGAAAGCGAGGTTCGTGATAGCGGAACGGTGGCCGTTAAAGTTCACGATGGTAGTGGCGATCTTGCTGTCCCACAAGCGGATGCTGCCATCCTCGTATCCGACGGCGAAGACATCTGGGTCGGTTTTGCTCTGCGCAATGGCGGTCACCTGGGATAAACAATTCTCATCTCTCCAGCGGCTGAGAAGTTCGCCCTTTTTTATATCCCAGTATAAAACTTCTTCGTTCGCGGCGACAACTACTTGGCCGGCACTGACAGTGCTTGACTTGTCTTTCGAGGTCCAGACGACGTTCGAGGTACCGGACGTTACGAGACCAAAGGACTTTGAGTGCTCGTATTTTCTAGCTTCGGGGTGAGCCAATTCGTATTCTAAATGAACGTAGTCGATATGATACTTACAGATAAGACTTGACCATGTTTGCGACCTTCTTGCGCGCCCAAAGACCCTTTCGCAGCACGCCCGAAAAGTCCAGACGTGACTAGGACTTTTTTCGAGGAGACCTGATAAGAAATCCTTATCGTTGTACCTTATCCCTATTTCTTATCTTATTCCTTATCACTTATCGCTTACCGCAGGCATCTCGTCTCTTGTCACTTATGCACGGGGCAGCACACGATACGTACCTCCATACCCCATATAGGTACATAGGTACGTAAAGTCGGAGAGTAATACAGAGAGGTAGGCAGGTACTGTAGGTACATAACAGCCCCCACCAAGGCCACCGCACACGACCCGCCATAGCATCACTCGTCACCGCAGCCAGCCAGCCATAGCTGCCGCATTCAAGCCTCAACATACTAAACAGCTTCTTACATACTCCCTAAAGTCTAGACGCAGAAGCACTCGATTACCACCAGGATGCTTCTCCTAGATTACCAGAACGTACTGCTACAGTCCGTTCTTACGGAAAGGTTCTCGGGGTAAGTCGAAAGCCCCCTATCCACCATAAGTTGCGGTCCGGGCCTAAGACAGGCAAACCTACCTCCACAGGGCTCCCCCAGCGTCCATCGACCAGACCGTGTCCGACTTCGACGGCGTGACCTTCCACATATCGACGCCCGAGACCAAGACCAAGATTCTGGTCTCGCTCCAGATCCGATGCTTCCGGGACCTCGTCAAGTACGGCGCTGAACAGGTGTTGCAGCGCGAGTACGGCTCCTACGTCGTGCCGCCCGAGGATGGCTACGACTTCTCGGTCCTGGTGGACCTGGAGAACCTACCGGCGGAGAAAGGTACCCGACTACCCTAGAAACGGTAGAGAGGAGAACATGGCATTGACACTTCCCTCCAGAGGAACGCGACGAGCTCATCAGGAAGATCTCCCTGCTGAAGCGGAACGCCATGGCCGCGCCCTTCGAGCATGCCTACCAGGAGCACTACAAGCTCAAGGAGGCCGCGTCCAAGTACACGTCGGAGGAGGCGCCACAGGGCGTCCGGGAGGGGGGCGAGGTCATGGCGATCCACTACCGCGACGAGGAGGCCATCTACGTCAAGGCCAGCCACGACCGCGTGACCGTCATCTTCAGCACCATCTTCCGGGAGGAGACGGACCGCGTCTTCGGCAAGGTCTTCATCCAGGAGTTCGTCGACGCGCGGAGGCGCGCCATCCAGAACGCGCCCCAGGTCCTCTTCAGGAACGACCCGCCACTGGAGCTCCAGGGGGTCCCCGGCGTGAAGGACACTTCTGGCGGGGAGATCGGCTACGTTACCTTCGGTATGGCGAAGTCCCGTCCGCCACCTTTCCGGTTCCTCGACGCTAACTTTTACAAGTTCTCTTCCCGCGACACCTGACGCCTCAGAGGATGGCAGACGTCATCTCCCACATCCAGACTTTCCGAGACTACTTCCACTACCACATTAAGGCCTCCAAGGTTCGACAGCTACCGTCCCTCTATCTCCCCACAAGGCCGAAAACTAAATACCCGTGTAGGCATACATCCACTCCCGTATGAGAAGGAGAACGGCAGATTTCCTGCAGGGTGAGGCGCACACCCCTGAGTTTATATTCACCCAGTGGGCTGACATCTCGCAGTGCTTCGACGGGCCAGGCCGGAGAACGAGGAGAAGGAGAGAAAGACGGCAAGCGGCCGGTCGTTCAAGGTCCAAAATGCTTGAACTATCCTCATGTTAGGGTCGTGTTAGACCCTAATAATTACTAGCATTGCTACCAACAACCTGCATATAGGGTGCCTACGAACAATTACGATCAACTCGAGGCGTCAGTCGTACTAAAAGGCTGTGATGGGTGGCCAACGGGGTTATATCCAATAGTATCCGGGAGTAAGCATTGGCCGAGGAGTTCTCTTAGGTGGTTATGGATTCTAACCAGCGGTTTTTCTCGGTTCCAAGAAGTTTAAGCCGAATCCATGGACTATATATACTAGGGAAAATAGCTCGTACGTATCAGAGTTGCAGGCTAAAGCTGTCTACGTACCAAGAAACTGCGTATCCCATACATATGAATACAACCGTATCACCCCCTTACCCTCGATCTTGATATTTATAGTGGTGAAGCCTCGCTGACCTGAGTTCACCTTCGTCAACTGCCGATTCGCCAAAATATCCCCCTAAAACCAACAGCCAATTTACGTACTAGAAGTAGCTCTCATGCCTCGTTGTTGCGCCGGCAAAATGGTTATCGAACTCAGCTGATATCCTCGAGTACCTTAACCGAGACCCGAAAGGTCCACCCAGTTCTGGCGTTTCCAGATGTCCCATGCTTCTCTGCGTCCATGGCCTTGGCCGCAGCAATTAGCTCGGTGTGCTCAATACGCCTCTTCAGACGTCGAATCGCCCGTTCTCTTTGCCGAGCGGTCTCTTCCCAGCAGCCCCGGCTGCTATAGGGTGGCGCGCCCTCGACCAGGTCGCCCAGGGCATCCCTGACCTCTCCGGGCCTCGGCGTCCGCTCGATCGCCTCCAGCCGCTCCCGGGGGTCGTCATCGCTCCCGAACAGCTCCTCGTAGAAGGAGCGGATGAGGCACAGGTGCCGCCAGCTCGCCAGGCGACGGACCTCTTCCCACGAGAGCCCCCGGTCCGGGAACTCGACGAGGCACTCGAGAACCCGCCCCCCGGGAACCGACCCCTTCGGCCGGATATCGCGGACACCACAGACCCGCCACGCCAAGATTCCTTCCCCGTCGTACTTGGGGGTCGCCTCGAACCCCCGCGGCGTGCCCTCCTGGTTCACGCGGATGTCCCCGGGGAAGTCGAGCCCTGCTCCGCGCGTCGCGTTATAGACTTCCCAGCCAGTGGGGCGGGTTCGCGGATTCTGCTTTCTCCGTTCCCGGAGCCGAAGTTGGTAGTCCCGGAAAGCCGTCTTGGCTTCGCGGAGGACCGCGACGAAGTCGTCCCTCTCGCGGAACCGCCTCGGCAACGCCTCTTCCGGCGCACCGCCGCCGAGCTCGACGACGGCCTCGTCGAAGTCGCCCATGTTCAGCGCGATGGCGAAGCCGGGCAGGTGCCACAGAGAGGGCGAACCCAGCCGGATCGCGGACCGGGCCCTGTGCACGACGGCGCGCAAGATCGCGCTCGTCTCCGTCACCGTATCCGCGGACCGAGCCCTGGGCGCGGTGGGGCGCCAGCTTGCGCCCGTCAGGCCCGCGTCTGTCCGCGGCGCCGCCGCCACTCGACGGGGATCGGCAAACGGGAGCCCCGACAGGAGATAGACGACCCGACGCAGATCCCGGCAGTCGCGAAGGAGCGTGAGGAGGTGGCGGCAGCGGTCTCCCGAGAGGACGGATCCGAACCGAGTCGCGGCCCATTCGCGGCTGCCCGGGGAATGCCGGACTTCGTGCACTTGGATATTGCGGATCGCGCGACGGCGCTCGGGCGTCAGGGCCGCCAGGAAGAAGTGCAGCTGGTGGGGGTCCCTGAACGAGAAGATGTTCGACCGGTAGAATGACGGGTCGGCCGCGAGATCCAGGCGTACCTGCCGGGACGTGCGCGTGAGCTGAGTGACGGTCAGGGCCTTTTCGGCCGGTTCCAGGGTCGATCCGCCCCCTCCACCATTTTCCTGGACTTTCCGGTAACGGCCCCAGATGAACTTGTTGGATCCATCCACTACTTGCATGGGACATATCGGCAAGAGCTCCACGACGGCGTGTTCATAAATAGTAAATCGGATCTGGCACGAGGTGATCAGCGGCGAGTTCCCTACGAGGGGGGCCATGGTCTCCTTACCTCCGCGGGAAGAGATAGGAATCTCTGCTCCCGGTTCTTGAGGAACGCATCGAGTTTGATGCGAGTTGGGGGCTCTACCGGGATCAGAGTTGCAGGCTCCATGCCGAGTTGTCGCAGAGGGGTTTTATTATTCTCACGCTGGCTTCCGGTCAGTTTAAAACGCAGAGGTACAGGACCGGAAGACGTGGGAGGTACGTTCACAGATGAGGAGGTGAAAGAGAGAGGGAACGTAGTAGGCGATAAGATTGTTACAGAATCTAAGTGCTCATATCATAGCAGAGGGGGGAGGAAGGACGGGCGAAGCAAAAGCGCACCTCGCAGTAAGAGTTTTCCGTCAGCCACAAGCTCGGCCTTCTAGTGGATGGGATTTCCAACAATTCCTCTCAAGTCTTCAGATGGCGCTCTGTTGTTTTTTCTCCTATTACTCTGAAGTCTGATAAGATAAGACGGAATATCGTCGCGTGGTTTTGGTGATGATGGTTTTTGCTGGCGCTTGGGAACAGGGAGAAAGAAGGGATCTCAACGTCCTCTGATCAGTTTTATGCGGCGGCACAACCGTGTAAACAAGACAGGTTGAAAATCGAGAGTGCGTGGCTTTCCAGCCGGAAATACTGGTTTTGCTGGGTACGTATACTGGTGATGGAAAGCAGCAGTTGCCGACACGGGATGCGATGGCGGAAGATGGCGAGGATTGAGGAAGAACCTCTTTAAAGTTCGAACGAATTTCAAATGAAGGGGGAAGTGCTAAGCGCGAATGAGTCGAATCATGTAAAGGCATATAAGATTAAGCTGTGGCGTTAAACTTTCATATATATAGAGACCTAAGCAGGTAACTTTGACTACGCGGTATACCGCCTTGACCAAGACTGATTCGCAGTTACGTCGATGAAATTATTCGCAATCTTTAGCAAGGAACATGCCTTTCCAAGCGTTAGATTTAGTACGCCTCATCGCTGGAGTAACTTTTCAAGCGGAAGCCTGACTCTACTCTCAGAGTTGTGCCGATATCCAGGACCATCGGTCGGAACAATATCGAGGAAAGACTCAGACCTGCCGACATATCTCTCCCTTCTTTAGCAGTCAGTTCACGATTTATGAAGTTGCTCGTGACAAGTAGACAATGGTGTAAGATAAACCGACATACCTGCCCATAGTTCAGTTTCCTCTGGGTAAGAGGCATACGTATAGATGAGTGATGGTCAAGACAACCATCTGATGCCAAAACCCCCGAGCGTATATCTACGAGCACACACACATATATATGAATTTCTGGTAAGACTCACTACACCAACAATCCTACAGAGGCGCGGTCCATATCGGACCAACCCGCGATCCCGCTCTATCCCACGCCCAACTTGCAAACATAGCAGCGAGCCCGCACAACACCGAAGGGCTCTCGGCTCTGTCGCAGTACGGTTCCGCTAGCCGCGGCTACGATCTCCGACTTGAACTACGGAGTCACTGACAAAACCATAGTGACTGTCATCCTTTTGCTAGCCCTATAACCCTGGGCCCGAACTCAGTGGAAACAGCCAGAGCGTTTAGAGTGTACGGCCTAGTTTAGCTAGCCCGGCAGACGCAGCAATCGTGCTAGCCATAGAGGACTCAACGCAGCGAGAGCCGTATCTCGTTGATGGTGTTGAACTATGACAAGCGCGCAATGTACACTAGAGGAATGCATATCAACTTGCCCAAGACGTCGTAGAACTGGGTAGCGGATATACCCCTGAGTGTAGCTTATGAGGGACTTGGCTTCGAAGGTGGAGTATGCTACCGGCTTGCGGGTAATAGATAGTGGCAAGGAAAGCTTAGAATCCACGCAAAGAGCAGGTGTTCTGGGCAGTATAGAGATTGAAGGCAAGAAAAAAGGGCGTGAATGTCCGTTGCAACAAGTATAGATGAAGCCGGCCGGTGACGGTTTGTGTTTGAGCCAGCTTACTGTGTCAATATATCAAGTCCAACAGCCACCACTAGAGGGGCACAGCAAAGACCATAGAGAGCAACATACCACGAGGAAGATCTAGTCCATGTGAAATAATATCTATTCTTGCCGATCAAGTAATACTTGGGTAAGTAGCTATATATAAACCTCGTACCTAACAGTGACCTGCCGGAGACAGGCGCAGACAGCGGGCCAGCGGGAACACATGCTAGCGCAATCTCCCGGCACCCCCCTCGCCCCTCCTCCAATTCCTCGATCCTTCCCCCCTTGGTAATGAACACGAGCGATGTCACGACGACTGGACGGATCGGCCTGTCCGTCCGCAGCCCCAGCATAAGGGGGAATGCTTTGCGATGCGGGACGACGGCGATCCCTCGACCACTCCTCCCTGGAGGGGGGAATCCCTGCCATGACAAATCGCGAGAGACGCGCCAGTGCGTCAGACATTTCTAATCTATCTGTACCCCAGTTCGTTCAAAGGTGACAGAATGCCTCAGGCTGCCGCACCTGCAGGTGACAGAATCGAGAGACCAAATCAAATCGTCCGGAACGGGCATCGGCGTAGGGTAGCTGCGTTGCTTCTTCACCCCGGGGGGGCGAAAGGCCGACACACAGGGACCGGGCTCGGCGGACGGCTTGTCCGTTAGAGAGAGGTGGAACGAGAGAAGGAGAGAGGAGACAGTAGAGCGAACGGCGCTAAGATTTCTTGGTTGTTTCGAGGAATTGTTTGTTTGCTCACGTTGCCTGCCTCGCGCGAGTGAGGGGTCGACGGACTGCAGGGTCATGAGCAGCGCAGATGGAAAGAGGATAAAAGACAGGCCAACAGGACAAGGCAAGGCATGGCGGATCCCGTTCGTCTCTGTCTCACCGCACTTGCCTGCCTCCGGTAGCTTCTGGCGACATTTCATCTCGTCAGATCTGACGACAGCCTGGTGCCACCATCGTGGGATCCCCCCAAGGCGAGGGAGGTTTAGCTGTCTTGTTTTGTTGTTACCGAGATGACTGAGGGACCGAGTAAGAGGCCTCGGAATGATTCGCTTAGACTAACGAGGCGGGGAGAGTTGTTTGGCAGTGCGGAATCTGGGGGATTGCCGAGCGGTCATCGTCAATTTCTTGTTGTTGGGGAAGTAGGTGTGGAGGTGAGAGGAGGAACCGCCAGCCACCTGCGGGAAACCACAAAAGCCAGCTCTCTCGGCAGCTTGCATGCGAATTGGCCGAGCTAGTTGAATGGTATTTCGCCAACCACTTCTTGCGAGCTGCACATGGACCCATGACGGTCTTTGGGCGAAAGGCGCTGCGGATAAGCGCATAGTCTCTCTGCTAGCTATCTGCGGCTTTTAAGTTTGAGGACACGGGGTATATATGTTGTACGACCTGTATCTGACAGATACCAGACTCACTCGCCTATCTGCTATCGGTATCGAGGTTTTTGCCTAAGGGATTCTTGATACCTGGACCGCCGTCTGTAATTCGCGCTCTGAACGCTATACAACGGTTCACTCTCTGGAGGCCGGAACGAACCCTACCGCGGGATGTAGTCAGGTGAAGGCCAAGGTGTGACAATAGCACTGCAAGACAAACGGGAGCGTTGCGTTGACTGGGAGGCGTTGGGAGAGCATCAAGTTTCAGAAGATGGAAAGGACGTTCGACTAGGGCGGGCGATGGTCCAGCATACCTCGACAGCAGCGACGCTCCATCTCTCCTTTGACATTCCAAGGAGTCTGTCATACGACAAACGAACCCATTCAGCCAGCCAACCAACAACCAGATCGGAAGCTGAACTCTCAGAGGCAATGATGCAACTTGGTCATCGCACAGGTAACGATATGTCTTTCAGAACACTCGTGAGAGTAGACACCGCTCCGCGCATTAGTGTCACGAAGCTAATAGCACCTTTCGGGCGCACACAGCGTATGTCATTTCTTGGACGAAACCTCAAATTTCAGCGACGATTTACCATCGTCGCACATCGTGAGTGTCATAGCTGCAGACACAGGTCAGGGGTCTTGATTCTGATGCTGCCTGCATCACCCTTGTCTTAGCGAAGGGGCTAATCATTGATGCATGTCTATCCCGCACGACCTTGGTTGCCATGATTGGATGCGCGGTGCCTATTCCAGATGGACTTCGTGGTTAGAGGTGAGGACGTCGAAGAAATGGCGAAGGTCGAAGCAGAGATAAGGTCGGTGTCACTTGGTCTATATAAATCCAGTGGTCAGGACCACGAGAAGGGAGAAACGGTAGGTTCAGAAGGGTGGTTTGCATAATATCCAGCTTTGGTAGACCCCAATACCCTCCACAACGAGATCAAATCTAGCTTGTGCTAGATTAAGCCGCTGTCAGAATGCCAGGTGCTGCGCGAGGCAGTACGGTGCCGACTACCCGGTATGTGTTCGACGATGCGTGTATCGAACAGGATTGCTAAACCAGTCTTAGTGGCACTGAGGCCACCCAGACAGACAACACGACCACGGCAACGAACGTTCGGGATGACCCCAACGCAGCACCCCTTAAAACCCCTCTGATGCTTGATCGCTGGGAGAAGACGACCGCACGTGTAGACCTTCCATTCTCCGAAGTTCTCCAGCAGCCAAACGCCAAGTAGGTAAGCACCCCCGCTGATATTTTTAGTCCGTTACTGACAGGCTACCCAGCCGTCCAGCTACTTAGCAGCAAATAGACCTGGTTTGAGGTGTTATATATGTTTTACGGGCAGGAGTACATGCACTCGTCCAGCGAATGTGCAACCGCCCTTCAGTTCATGATGCTCCTCTATAGCACTGAATGAATGTATAAACCCCATGGATCCTCTGGGGCCCCAATACTGGTGACATGCGATTGACAGTGACTGGTGGGGCTCTTTTGAAAGTACAAGTATTCCGTCGACCTCAAGATGGCGTAGTCTCTTAAGAACTAGCTTGATCTAGGGACGAATCTTGAAGCTGCTGGGCGGCACCTACCGCGTGGAAGCCATCAAGGGTGATCGACACAGCACCAGCCTGAACAAGCTGTTTGACGTCAGTCCGGCGTGTACTTATCGCGAGCTGAATGGTGTTGTGATACTCACCGAGCGAGACAGATCGTCTATCAAGTCCTGGCAATCCTCAATACCAACACAGAGTCTGATGATGTCCTCAGGCATCTGCCGCTCGGCGCGTGTCTTTGCATCGATGCTAGCATGGCTCATACGGCACGGCATGCTGATCAGGCTGTTGACACACCCGAAGCTAACGCTGATCGCAAACAATTTAGCGGATTCCACGATCCTCTCGGACATGGTTATGTCACCAGTCTCGAACGACAGGACAGCCCCAGCGCCTCGGGCCATAGACCAATGAAGGTCATATTGCGGATGAGACTTGAGGCCGGGATACCGTACTTTGAAACCGTGGCTCTCGAGGAACTCTGCGATTCTCTGCGCGTTCGCCTGCTGCTTCTCCATGCGGATTGCTAACGTCTTGACCCCCCTCATCAGCAGGAAGGAGTCATTTGGCGAAAGCCCGCACCCCGTGGAGTTGATGGTGAAATACATTTTGTCGGCGATAGCAGGATCGTTGCAAGCGATAATGCCGGCCATGATATCGTGATGACCGGATAGATACTTGGTTCCGGACTCGTACACAATATCCGCGCCTAGTTCTAGCGGATTGCAAAGCATGGGGGATAGCATAGTGTTATCGACGATGACCAGGGCATTGGGGTTGGCATCGTGGACGGACTTTGCGATACCGGGCAAGTCTACAATCTTGATCAAAGGGTTGGTGGGCGTCTCGAGGAGCACCATGGCCGTCTTTTCCGAGATAACCTCCCGTACCCTGTCCACTTCTGTCGTGTCTACATGATGGACGATGATGCCTTGGTTTGCCGACAAGTATGTGAGGAGTCGGTTGGTGCCACCATACAAATCATCGCCGGTAATCACCTCGTCACCCGGTCGAAGCACTCTAGTGATCACGTCCAGGGCGCCCATTCCCGAGCCTACAGCAAGAGCTCGGTTCGCATTCATAATCTTGGCCATATGGCGTTCTAGGTGAGTCCGGGTCGGGTTGCCGGAGCGAGTGTAGTCGTATTCGTTGCCGCCAGCGGCAGAAGTTTGCTTGAAAGTTGCAGACTGGTATATAGGAATGCTTGAGGCGCCGTACTGGTCCTTGCTATCGGTATAGACGAGTTCGGTGGCAAGGGCATACCGTCGTCGGCCATTGGAAGGGCTCGAGGGTGCCGGAGACGGAGGTAGGGCGTGCCCATCCAGATCTACCTTAGAGAATACCTTGTTGATAGGCTTGGTGGCATCGTCGCTTCCCGAAGGAGAGCCGTTGTTCGGCGGTGAGGCCATTATAAATAGCTGTTTTGCAATGTCGCTGATGAAAACTTCGCGCCTGAATGGCAAAGGAGGACGATACTCCAGGGTTTCACAGAGAGCAAGATCAGCTATAGTCAATCGGATGACTGTTTCGAAGTTACGGCAATAGATATGTCATTCGAGGCTTAGCAGACAGTATAAAAGAAAGAACCTGGCTTTGTGTAAGCTTGAGGTCGTGGAAAGATTCTGTGTACTCAGGTAGGTTGAGTGAGTACCTAGTTACATTGTATGTCGTGCTTGTAACTTCCCCAATACCGAACCGCCGCTTTCGGGTCCTTGCAAGGGCAGGAGGGGCAGTAATTTTCGGTACGTACTCGCCATAGGCACTGTTACGGGTAACGGTGTTTACCGATACGATGGGGCTCGCTGGGGCCAGTGGGCTTCGGAATGACTTTTAATGCTGTGGAGAAAAGGGGCGCTAGCAGAATGACGTGATTGCGCGATATTAACCTACTGTACTCCGGCTAATGAAAAAGAGTATGAATGCAGTGGAGGAGGTTGCAACGATCACTCTGTTGGTATCACCGCATAAGAACAGCATCTCTTTAAGGGTCGAGTTGTAGTAGAGATGTGTGGCCCCTTCGTAACCTTTGTTCAACCCCCGTTGTCCCTTGTTAACCTCTGACGCCGTCATGCCCCATATCCATTTCATGAGTCGGGACTCCAAAAGGTCTATTCCTAATCTAGATTATTCTTCGACAATTCTGGCCCCCGAATTGGAATCGTCCTCGACATCCTCATATTCATCGCTGGACGATTTTGCCTTCTGGTGATTTTGCTGGAGGATCTGGCCGCCACCTTTCCGCCCGAAGAAATCTTCCGTCCGTATACCGCGCACCATACTGGGGTCGATGTTCGACATTAGATGCCCATTGGCCCGGTGCTCGCGGATAAACTCCCGGATAGGTGCCATTGCGGCATCACGGCACGCCTCTTTGATGTCGCTGCCGGACATCCCGGCAGTAACCCTGGCGATATAGTCGATGTTGAAGTACTCATGGTCTATCTTGGTGTCCTTAAGGATAAGCTGAAGTATCCGTAATCGTTGATGCTTATTGGGTAGTCCCACGGGGAACTTCTTGGGCATTCTCCGTAGAATCGCCTCGTCAATGTCATGGATCCGGTTCGTTGCTCCGAGAACGACAATTCTCGCAGGAAGGCCTTGCGTGTTTGCCGATGTTAAACCATCCCATAGCGTCATGAATCTGGACCGTGTCAATATGAGTAGACATATACGCGGCGGAAAAGAAACTCACTCGGCCTTGACCATGCCGCTCGCCTCGTGCTCCCCGCTCCGCCGCGTGCCGAGTACCGCATCTATCTCATCGATGAAAATGATGGCAGGTTGGAGCTTCCGCGCAAGGGAAAACACTGCCCGCACTAGCTTGTTGGAGTCTCCATACCACTTCTCTGTGAGGGTTGAGATGTGGAGGTTGATGAATGACGCGCCGCTCTCATGTGCGACCGCCTTGGCCAACATTGTCTTACCACAGCCTGGAGGTCCATAGAGTAATACCCCAGACGGGGCAGATAATAGGGGTGCTGCATGCGAGTATAGATGAGGCATAGTCAAAGGATATATGACCGATTCTTTCACCTCCTCGATGATATCGTCTAGACCACCGATATCTAGTAGCGGTCAGCCAGTAATCACGAACTCTCAACACTAGCAAACACCCACCATTAAACCCGACAGGTATGTCTTCAGGAGGGACCACTTCTAGCGCGACCAGGTTTTCGTACTCGTTGAGAACCAGGTCCTCGATGCGCGGGCCCCTCCTCGCACCACTGCTCAAATCTTCTGGGTCGCCATCTCCGTAATCTCTTGACTTTTGCAGTCTTTGCAAGTTCGCTCGAGCCTTAATCCTGGCCTGCTCATGTTTCTCCTTGTCCGGATCGGCGAGGGTTCCTTGAAGGGTCGCCAGGAGGTTTCTGGCCAAGTAGTATGTCGCGCCGCACTGAGCTCGAACGTTAGAATCGTAGAACCGAGCGGGAGGATGGAAGAGGGACGGTACCGTGCCGATGACTAGAAGTAAGTCCCAGAGATGGTCGAGGCCATTTCGTCTTCGGTCGACCATTGCGAATGCTTGCTCAAGCCAAGTGCGGAGCATTTGCTGCTCCGTATCAGCAAGTAAAGGCAAGCAGGACGAGACTTAAAACTATTGGTATTAAATATGATTCGACAAGGTCATACAACAAGAAGGGTATCTGTAGAGCAGTATTAGGTTCGCGTGGCAAGGCCTCGCGTTATCGAGCTGATCAACGGCCCGAGGCCGCCACGCTGTTGTTGCTAATTTAAACCGAGGGACACCGATGCATTATGTAAGCACCTGGGCAGTCACTGAAAGGGGTCATTAGCCAGCCATGTAGGTATCAAGTATATCCACTTTATATGGCATAAGTGGGTGTATGTAATTATCCAGTTTTCACACCTGGCTGGAGCTTGAAGATGCAAGCGCTTTGAGGCCAGTCCCGGGTAGGTACGTACTTGGACGCTCATGCGTGGGGTAATGCACTCTAAGTTAGCTTTGCATCGTCTTTTCGGTCGCGCTTTTGTTTACATTTGGATACTAACATCTATTCGTCTCTTTCTCCCGGTTGTAGGCCGTTACGGGCGTCGCAACCCGCCGTTGGTTATTGGAATCATTATCCATCGTCCTCTTCGTCTTCACACGCCGCCAAGGGGCAATTTTACTGGAAATTGACGCTGATATTACTCATTTACCCCCTACGAGCCGCTATCGCGAAGAAAACCGCCGCTATTACAGGTATTAAAAATATCTTGTCCATGTCAAGGTTGAAGACCAACGCATTGCTTGGATTGGTGGATTCCGACGAAGAAGGGTCAGACATACTATCCAGGACACCCACCGATAACCACAAATCATCACGAACCATGCCGCCTCCAAAAAAAGGTCATGCGACAGCGAGCAATCGAGTCGCCAAGTCTGCTGAGTCTACGACGCGTAAAGCATTAGCAGAGAAGCCGAGTAATATTCGGGAGAAATCAGCGGCGGGAAGGGGCAAGAAGCGCGCTGCTCCCGAAGAAGAACCAGCGCTAGACAAGGGCTTGCAGGACGAGAATGCGATCGAGTTGAATTCAAAAGCCAAAGGTGCACGAGGACGTCCCAGGGCTGCAAAGGCGCCGAAGACGATAGAAGCGGAAGACGGGATATCCGAGTCCCAGCCGGAACCTGCGGCTCAACCAGCTGTTAAGAGGGGGCGTAAGCCGCGAGCTAAGGTTGAGACACCACCTGCAGAGCCCGAAATACCCGAGACCCAACCGCAAGAGCCGGAAATCCCAGAGACGCAACAACCTGTTGAGACCACGGAACTCAGCCTAGACGAGGATGAGCCAATGGAGGAGCTCCCCACCTACAGCCGTGGCGTACCGTCGTCTGTTCAACGCGTGCAGCCGCGGATTCTCTTCAGTGCAAACCGTAGGACGGTCGCCGCCTCAGACTCCGAACTAAATGATTCATCGATGAGGAGACGAGTGGGACACTTGATGCGGGAGTACCAGGACCTGGAAGCCAAGTATCGGGATCTACGAGAGATTGGAGTCAAAGAAGCAGAGCGCAATTACGACCGGCTAAAGCAACAATCGCAAGAAAAGGCTGACAGTAGGTCCACGTCAACGAATGGCGACGGACGAATTTTGACTAACCTCGTTCCTAGCCGCCAATGAGCTCATCGCCACCTTGAAGGCTCAGCTCGCTGCCCAGACGGAGCTCGCGAAGGAGACTCAAAGTTTGAGGGAACAGCTGGAGGCTAGCCGAACCAAGGCTGACCAACTGCAAAATCAGCTCGCTGAAGCCAATGCTGCCCTGACTGGGGCGAAAACAGAGATCAAGACGCTTTCCACGAGGCTAGCTGCCGCGCGATCGGCCGAGGCGGCCAGTGTCAAGGTCCCGGGCAGCGCTATGAAGGGCAACAGTCAAAACAACCGACTACTCGCAAACGCCGAGGCGGCGGTTCAACAAGCGCAGATGAAGGAGGATCTGTACGCCGACCTGACGGGCCTGATAGTGCGAGGCGTCAAGCGGGAACAAGACGAGGAAGTGTACGACTGCATCCAGACAGGCAGGAACGGAAGTAAGTACCGCAGCATTCACCCAACACATGCAGTAGGACAAGTACTAACCATGTACCCAGCTCTTCATTTCAAGCTAGCCATGGGGGTTGACGGCTCGTCGGACAACTTCGAGGAGACGCAGTTCTTATACATGCCCCAGCTCGATCCGAGCCGCGATGAAGATCTGATCGAGCTGCTTCCCGATTATCTCGCGGAGGAGATCACCTTCCCCAGGCCACAGGCGGCAAAGTTCTACTCCAGGGTCATGAAGTCTTTGACCGAGCGTCTCGATTGAGCCTTTGGGGCATCTTTTCCGCTTGATCCTTGTTTTATGATACCCAATCGGTCCCCGTGTGAGAGTTCTGGGAGGAGTACGGGGTTGGAGGCGATGCTGAGCATTCTTCTCCGGAAGTGCTGCTGCACTACATATATGCCAAGGGTATATAGCTGATCTAATAGAGATTACTGATTTGCGGTGCATTCACGTTGTTGAGCGCATATGCTATGGGATGTGGATGAATCCAGAACGACTACTTTTCCATTAAATGAATAAAGTGATACAAATTCCTTGTACAATGCTTTTGCACGCCGGTATTAAGTGCCTACAATTTGAACCTTTCCTACAATACGTATTCCATTCCTTTTTCAAAACACCCAGCCGTTGAAATCATCCACGAAACGCACTGCGGCAGCAAGATAATGTTCGTGCACATCCCCCCAAGTGCGAGCAGCCTCCCTCATGGCACGTACGGCTGCATAGCGTCAGCTTCAAACCCGATTAAATGGAGAGTTAAATGGATCTTACCTTTCACGAAGTGAGCATCAGTCGCATACGGCCCATTGAGGGCCTTGTCCTCGACATGGTTCCAGTATTTCCCGGCGACCTCTCCGGGCTTGATGTAGTCGGGGTCGATCTTCGGGCACAGCCGTATCATGTAGACGGCCACCGTCAGGAGCCACCATCCCCGCACCAGGTTGATGTGGTACCTGGCGGGCACGAACGGCAGCAGAATCCGCACGGCGTGGCTCGTCGTGAGGAGGTGGACGATGAAGAAATTGTACGAGTGCGTTCCCGGCGGGACCGTGGCGACGAGCAGGGCCACCGCGGCTTCCTGCGACTCCCGGAACTGCTTGACGGGGTCCTCGAGAGTCCAGGCGTTCCAGTACTCAAGGACGAGGTCCTCGTGCTCCTCGAAAAGGGGGTCGAAGTTGGCGAAACCCGGCTCCTTGAACAGACCCTTTAACCGCTGGTCGTCGGCCATCTTTCCGAGCAACTCTAGCGGGGAGGTGGATTTCATCGAAGATGGCTTCGTATAGGACGGGTCATCGATGTACTTGTGCAAGAAGTTGTACTGTACAGACGCCATACTTAGAGCTTCTATGGCAATCTCCTTGTTATCCATCTCATAGGCATAGCCAAGATGGATTAGGGGATGCCCAACTAGCATTGTCAGTAGCCGCACGCAGATAAGTGGGAAGAGCACATACGGCCACCAATAAGACCGTTCACTAACGGTTCCTCGCCACTGAACATATACTCTTCGACGACCCTCTTCCAGTCGTAACGATGCTTCATGGCTAGGGCATCCTCGAAGAAGTCGACGTAGGCACGCTGGTACCTCTTGTCCCCGAGGAAATCTCTCCAGTCACTTTCGGTCACCTCGGCCGGCGACTCCTTCCAAGGCTCGAGCTCCTCGGATTCCACATCGTAGATCTTGTGCAGCTGTCTAACGTCCGCGCCGAGAAGATACGCCGAGCACAGGATGTGCGGCATATGATTATCAAACTGCAGGTTGTGGTAGATGATGGAATGGTTCACGTGGTTCGCCCTCAGCAGGTGCTTGAGCGTCCTGGGCCGTTTCTCGGGCGCCGTCTCCACATTGTGAACCTCGACCGGCGGAATGTCGATGAACCGGCTTTTCACATCGGAACCGGATATGAACCGGTTTACAATCGGGACATATGAGAGTAGCGAAGCCATTATGACTTTTTACATGATAGTTGGCCCAGTCTCACCTATTGACACTGCAACGAGTGGCAATGACGCAACTTGAGATCGGGGAAGGGAACATCGCATTGTTTAAACATACCATCATCTGCGTTCATTATGTGGGGTTTATATGCAATTAAACATATTTATGCAATGTCCCAGCTCAGAGTCTGCATTCCGAGGTGAGCTAGGCTGAACGTTACCGAGTTAAAACGTTCATCCTCTTCGTTCACCAACCGCGACGCGCCCACTAGACAAGATGCCCCCGTCGCATCCGATTCTAATATACGCGGAGCTGCTATCAAATATACGGCAAGTATCTGTTGGGTGTACTCTACAGACACCAAGCTCTTCTAGCACAGAAGCCACTATCACATCTGACGGTCTAAGCCTTGCAATCCGGCATGATGGCATGGACAGAACGGTCCATCTGCCCGGCCGGGTCAATTCGCCTTCGCGATTGCCAATTCCTAAAGTGGGCTCAAAAAGCTTGACATGGAGGCTACCTCTCGCATCTACTACCACTGCCAATATCCGGGCCGCTGTAGAGGATCAGCCTGTCCCGTGGTCGGCGAGCGACCTAGAGCCAGGCCTTGCCATCAGCTGTAGAGCTTGCCAAGCAATAATCGTCAAACAGAACACACTACAAATTTGGAAGGATTTGCCTAGCGAGAACTGGGCTGAAATGATGGAGTTTTGGCACTGCCACAAACCTCATGATCACAAACACGATGAGAAAAATCTGGCTCATAAGGCTTACGGTGCAAACTCGCGTATCTCTGCTCAACCTAGTGTCGGTTTCGTTGACCTTGCTTCCTTCCTGCTTTCTGATACCGATATCAACAGCGCTGCTGTAAGTACGCTCTCAATCTCTCTTCCACAAAGACATCCGGATGGGTATATAGAAGGTGGCCAAACCAGCAGCCCTCGCTCACTCAGTGGCGTGGTCACCGATACTCATACCCTATATCGAAAAAGTCTCGCTACTTGTGGTGCAGTTATCGAACCCTGGCAAAGCTAAGGGTTTGGTTTCAGCATCCTTGGAGGCGCCTCTATCTTTCTGCGAGATCTTCCCAAGACACGAAAGTCTTGCGATTATATAGAGGGACAGGCTATGTGAACACTAATATGTGTATGATACTGTACCAATGACGCAATCCAAAAGAATAATGCGCACGTTGCTAACGTTTATACTTCCAGGTCGCCCACACCCTGGCGGCGTCAAGTTTGAACGGTAACAGAGGAAACCCCGACCAAGGCACATCTGACGAAACGGTAGAAACGCCAGTCACCGAACAGACCTTGGCACTATGTAGCGCCTGTAAGAGCATATTAGGGCTCTCAAATGGTAAGGCATCGTCCGTCTCCTTGTTCAAATGGCGGGTCAGTGTCAGCCGGCTAGAGCACAGAGATGCCGCTATTGAGCCCAACTTGGCGGAGTGTGTTAGCGCAATATTGCTAGCGACAATGGCTCGATCCGGTTGTTCAAAGTCAATCCTGATGCCATTGAAAATGGCACAACCAATAGCGCACTCGGAGCTCTCGGCCTTGGAAGAGAGTACACTTGCTCGATCAGTGCTCAATATCTGGGTGTTTAACGGCAACATCACTTTCTCTTCGACGGAAGAGCCGAAATCTCCCTTGAGCGCTGTGAAAGTCCTCTATCGGTTGGTCAGCGAGGAGGAAGCGAACAAGATGCTAGAATCCATGACATCGGATGTTCAGGATATCGCACTGCCAGCTGATGCGATCGACGCAGTCACCGGTGTCCTCGGCAAAAGTAACAACCTCCTTCCTGAGAGCGACCGTCATTTCAGAGAATGGACGGTTGGACTCCTGGAGAAATGGGTCGCCCCACCCTCGGTGATGTATGTCGTAAAGGCTAGCAGACTAGAACAGATCTAGATGCGCCTGCATCCATGGTAAAAGTGAGCCAGCCCCCCCAGAGCCCGTTGTAGTGGTATGGAAGTTGATTCCTGATCCGTGAGATACCTGCTTCGGAATACTTTGGGCCTCCGGGAAGCTTCTCTTTGTGCGTTTTCGCCCGGCATCATGTCGCAGACGCAACATCCACTCAGATGCGAGAAGATTGTAGGATGGATGACACATCAAAACCAAGTAGGATGTAAAAAATTATCTCTAAGCTGCGCCGGTGAACGAGCCAGGACAGAATATGCCTCTTCGGAGCCAAGGAATAGTCCGCCATCACTAGTGATGAGTGTGGTCCTGAAGTCGAGCTAGCAGCGCCTTATTCCTTTAATTGACATGCATACCCCTCCGATTTCACTAATTACAAAGTATATAACTGAAATCGTGGCTCGAGTTTCCGGTTCTGGATTGTCCCTCACTGCCTCTGGTAGATCGATTCCGCTAGAATAAATCGCCATCATGCCGTTAAGGAAGGTGACTGGCAGCCTCCACTGTCCGCTGGATCTTTGACTTCTAGTTAGACTACTCGCCCATGGAGGGTATGAATCTTTATTGACACCTATGCGACCAATATCACGTATGAATCTGTGGCAGGAGGAGGAAAGAGCCAACATTTACTCAAATCAGAGCTTTGTCATAGCACGCACAGGACTTTGCGATGGCGATGGTCATCTGCGTATGACACCTAGCCGGAGTTGAAGCTCAGGTGCTTGGTTCCGACCCCCGAAAGACGCATGAAACCGTTGATGGGGAGGAATGTACGCTTCGAAGGTTGCGGTACGGGATCTAGCACGCATAATGGAAACAGTCCCATATCGAATAGAACGCTTTCAGGTAGAACTCAGGAGACGAGGCACGTGGGCGTGTGCGAGAGCCCCCTTAATGCATATCATCATTCTAGTGCCTTGAGCCTTAATCGCCCGGAATATGGGAATGTATAGGCAGACGATAGCAGCATTAAGAGAACAAGTGTCATCTACGCCGCCGTCCTGCTCAGATAGCACAAAGTAAGCCTTCGTCGGCAAAGAGAACCAGATCCCGTGGCCGGTTCCGTAGGGCCACTTACGGTGCCGTATTGAATCCTCAGACCTCGACGGAGAAAGCCAGCTTCCTGGAATCCCAGAAAAGGGCAACTCGGGGTTTGGCGTCCTCGTGCGTCTTAGCTGATGGTACCAGCTCCTCGCATTCCGTAATAGGGAGTAGGCGATAGTCTCCCCACATGTCCCATAGCAAAGAGCAGTTGGGAAGCGTATCCGTCCGTTGGTCGCGGCGACCGTCTCGGAATCGTCAGGAGGTATCACGGCTAAGTAAGGCTGGCCCTGTCAAGTCACTTCAGTTTTCCGAATACCCCCTCATACATAGATGATGTACGTCAAGGACTGCGATGGCAAGCCGTCAGACAGGAGCGGTCCTCTTGACTAGGTGATTCCGTAGTGGTTGAGCTGGAAGGTGAATTAAGATATATAGTAGACAATGTAAGTGAGTGCTTACACGGCAACTCCTTCCGCTTTAGGGTCGCCCCTATCATAGGAAACCAGCTGGCTTTATTTTCAGGGTAAAACTCATTCAACACGGCAACCCTCCGACTAGGAAAGGAGGGCTCCATAACGACGAGGCGGTCAGCAATACGGGCATAAGAAAAAAAAAGGGAGTCGTATCTGACGGGGAGAAAAAAAGAAATTCTCCCATACAGGGATTTACCCTGGCCTTCGCGGGTTTTCTCGTCGGTGAAAACGCGATATCCTCAACCACTAGACGATATGGGATTTATTACAGGCCAACAGCTTCAGGTCCCTTATGACAACAGCTTCCCATCCATACCCCAAGGTAGCCAGCTCCCTGAAACCGGGACGGATAATTGCTTTCCATTAACTCTCTGTTCGTTGGCTCTCACCTCTAGCTCGGAACCCAACAGACGCGGCGGGCACGCGCCCACGGGTGGGTGCGTGGTTTGATGCTATAGTTCTAGATATTCCCAATAGCACAATGGATCGCCTCTTTGTCCCTCGTAAGGTAGCTAGGAGCTAAGGTCCCGGGGTTCCAGCAGAGAATATCTCGGTGGCTTATCACTATTCCAGAGCGTCGTTAGCTCACCGAACGAATGCTTGTTTCTAGAAGTAGTGGATGGAATCCGGATGCTCTCTTCTCCCCATTCTCCCCACCATCTCCGGATTACCGTTATAGTTGCTGGCCACATCCAGGCCGTCGCCTCCTCACCTCCTTCAAGAACCAAGGCGAGATGACGCTGCTACAGCGCCGTCCCCGTATTAAGCGGTGGGTACTGGGTAAGTGACGTGGATAGAAGCTATGGTGTTTCTCCTAAAGTAGTACGTAGACTGTAGTCGCCGCCATCTATCCTAGGGCTAGGTAACCGTATACGGAAACCAGGCCTTCGTCCAGTCTCAAGCTCTTTGGGTGGGAGACCCGAAGCCGGAGCCTTGGGAGGGACTCGGTTATAGGATTCTCCACACACTGTCCACTCGACGACGCACGCCGGTATTCCGAGACCAAGATATCGTACTCTTGGTTTTCTTCTTCTCGCCACCGGCACACCTGGTCGGTTGTTCCGGTCGGTTACTGTCGCAACCGCTCTCGAACAAGGGTAACCTGCGCCGAGCGAAAGTCCCACACATAACTGTAGTTCGCATCGTCAGGGGAAGAGGTCCCAGGGGGTATGGAGAGATAACCCGAACCCGTGGGAACCTTCGCCACCCTGCGAGGAGATATCACGTTCCAGAAAACTTCCTGGGCAATCCCATCTGTCCTGCCGACGACTTGGCTTCCCCGGCACGGATGATGACGGCTCTCGAAGATTCTCCGTTATTTGGCTAGTTTCTTTGGCGTTGCCGTTAACCTGGCGACATCAGTATGGTTCAATAAGAGAAAGGGAGGGAGAACAAGCCAATATTAATACCACGAGACCTCAGTTATGCTGTAGCTGTGAGTCATCGACAGATAACACAACTCGTTACCACGGGATCTCCATGTACTCCATAGCGCAGACAGAGGCTGATAGAGTGCAGCAGCCGCTGCCAAGCAAGTGTAATCGACCGCAATATATTTACCCGTAAGAACAGCGCGAGGAGGTGAAAATGCAATAGGGTCACACTACGACAATGGGGAGGGAATAAATATACATTACCTACCCAAAACAACACATGCAGATGGGCCCGGTATACATCTCACGAGTCCCTACTTATTCGCTGCAGGGAGGAACAAGAAAATGAAATCGCAGAATTTGGTCTGCAAAGTAAGGGACTGCACCACCGGACGCTCGACACCCCTGGCGCGATTCAACCTCAACACCCTAACCTCTGGAATGCCGGACGCGGTATTAAAATGCCTGTACTCGACCTCTTGGGGAACATGGACCCACTGCGTCAGGGATACAGCCCCCCAATGCTCTTGACGCACTGCTCGCTTTTTGTGTCTTAAGCAAGTACCCTTCCCAGGTAGGTAGATAGATCCCGGCGGTCTCGAATAATAAATAAGTAGTCGTAGCGCCCAGGGTCGCTGTTCTCCCCGGCGTCTGGCGGATAACCGATATATATGGGCAACAGGTGAGTGGCGGCCCTGGCCCTGACAGGAGGTACAGTGTATGCAGGTAGAGATCACGTCGAGACCCGACCAAACCACCGCTTCTAACGCGGTTCCCGTGCGAGGAGGGACCCTACCTAGGAGTATAGAGCTCATGGTTAAGGAATGTCGTTGCCCAGTAGTCACGTCATCGAGGGACATCAGCTTATTACCGAAGCCAACCAGTACGTGAAGGCAGATTGGGCGCATACTGGATCCGTTTCCATCTGTCGGGGATGGGATGAGATGGGCACGCGTCCGGGCCTATCCATCGAGATCCTCGTACCTAAAGCTGCGATGGCTTAAAGATCCCCACAGTAGTCCACAACGAGTCTTAAGCAGAGGGAATGGCCATCTCGGAATGGTCGAAATAGGGACCGGAACGAGGCTCCAACATGACGATGGATCAAGGCAGGAGAAGGTTCGTGTGCCTTTGGGATGGCATCAGCAGGAACGGAGCCTCGAACAAACGGACGACGACCCAATGCTACGCAACTTGACCACCAGTTTGCCTGTTGATGTTTAGAGGACATATTGGTTTGGTCTCTGGAATTCCCCGAAATACTTGCATATGCATGATCGTCAGCTCGTATATTTAGAAGTGTGCAAGTTCTCCGTACGACGTATCAAGTCGACTAAAAGGCCGTAAGCTACAGATATCGGTCATCTCGCAGACAGGCCATCTGTAATGAACAGCTCCAGCCTGGAACCGCAGCTATCAACCGAAAGCACGAGCAAGACATGAACACATGGCTCGATTGGTATTTCATTTCCGTTTTGTAGCTATTTTTGCTACGCCAGATGCATATGAACCCCGGCGACTCCTGATTGAGACCCAGAAAGAAAAAAAATTGTCGCAAAGCCCCTGTCTAATCGACAACGATGTTGGTCTTCTCCGACACGTACATGCCGTCCAAGAACTATGCTCAGATTAGCTGAGAACGAAAGACGCTGTAGGATGTCAGCCGTCGAGCGTACCTTTCGGATATCCTTGTTTCGGACCCTGCAGATCTGTTGGATATCTGCTGCGCTTTGGGAGACGTTCTCCAGAGAGTTGCCCATCAAGACCAGCTCATCCTTCTGTGTCTTGGAGATCTCGACGTCGACACCGGGTTGCATGACGACTCTGCGGACGAGCTTCTCGCCAATGAAGTTTCTGGGGCCGAACAGTCAGCATGGCCGCCTCACACGACCGCATCACACTCCCACGCCCTCTCCGTGCTCTCGCGGACCACTCAGAAAACATACCGGATCTCGACCTCGTGGTTGCCCGTCTCGGCGTTCTTGTCGATGGTCACGTTGATGGGAAAGTGAGCATAGACGTATCGCATCTTGTATTTGAAGCCCTTCGTTACACCGATAACCAGGTTGTTGATGTGGGTTCGGACGGTTCGGAGGGTGGCGACGTTCTTGCGGGAGCCGTGGTGGATCTCGATGCCGATAACGTTCTTCTTGGGGCGGGAGAAGTTGACAGCCAGATGGCTCAGGTCCTTGGAGAGCTTGCCTGTTTTTCCTCGGTCAGAATCCCCCCCCGCTCCCGAGCACATATTTATCAGAGCAATATCGTACCTCGCGGGCCCTCGACGGTGACATTTCTGGACTTGATGTGGACCTTGACTATTTTCCAAGACGACGCGTCAGTAACTTTATTCGGTGTCATTGTCGTAAACCTCCACCTCGTCTCGCCCGGTAGACGCCCAATTCTACGTCGAGTGCAACGTGACCCAGATCTCTATTGCCGACATCCGCGTTTCCACGATTTTCCTGCTCCCCCCAACAAGCATAAAGCCGAGCGACGACGTACCTCCCTCGGGAATCTCCAAGGTCTCCTCGGTGTGGATGTAGCGCATCTTGACGGTGGTGCTGGGAGAAGGTCGACCTGCGGGGGAAAGAGTTTTAGTACGGCGCGCAAAGAGGAAACTTCCGCTGACAGGCAAGCCCTCGAGTTTATCGGAAAGTCAGACGGCAGAGTATCGATTCCGAGGCAATTGAGCAAGGGCTGGGCGGCGTACCTTAAGAATTTGGCGATTGGGGATTCGGGGCGTTGAACTTTTGGTGTAAGTCGGCTCCAATGAGGAATTTCGGTCCACCTCTCGAAATCTGTGTGCCAAAATTTCGGAAAAGAGTACAAGGTACTTAGGGTTGAAGGTGGGCTGGGGGTATGTATGTACCGATGTACGTGCTCCGTGCGGTTCGGCTGAGGCTGATCTCCGGACCTGTGGCTGGAAGGAAGAGTTACCCCCCACTCCCCCACTCTAGAACCTCCAGCCACATTAGCTGGTCTACTACGTAGTATGTCTAATTTGGTTACACACCTATTTTACTTGGTCCCGTCACCGAAAGGCCCCCACCCCTTCATTGAGGTGAGCTAAGCCCGCCCGGCCAAGCTCCATTTTATCCATGCAATTTCCATGCAATTGAACCACCCGGAACATCTCACTACCTACGTAGTACATCTTATCCACGACTACCTACCTATTCGACGAGCTGCAACTTCCTCTTAGCTTGGGATACCTTCCCTACCCCAGAATCGGACCTCTGACGTGGCCGCGCGCTACCCAAGATGTCATACTTCTTCTCGACGCCGGTTGATATAGACATCGTCTTCGTAAGTCGCTCCGACGGCGGACCCAGTGCATGCGCGCGTCGCAGCTCCGTTGCGCGCGGGGAGCTGCTCTTACATGCGGACTTCGTCTTGGGAGGCCGGCTTGCTGACCGGGTGTGCGTTGTATAAGGAAGATGCCGACGAGCGGCAGATGGTAGACGTCCGCTTGGACAAGAACAGGCGGGAGAAGGCGCCTCTCTACAGGGACGGGGAATCCGTGAAGGGCGCCGTGACGATAAGACCCAAGGATGGCAAGCGGTTAGAGCACACGGGGATCAAGGTGCAGTTCATCGGCACTATAGGTTCGTCCCCGCCGAGCCCAACTTACCACTACCACCACCACCACCAACAGTAGCCTTCTTATGAAGCCTTTAAATAAAAGGGAGGGGAAGAATCCACAAGCTAACGTCCGCCCCTCCACGACGGCAGAGATGTTCTTCGACCGGGGCAACCACTACGAGTTCCTGACGCTGAACCAGGAGCTGGCGGCGCCAGGGGAGCTGCAGCACCCGCAGACGTTCGACTTCAACTTCAAGAACGTGGAGAAGCAGTACGAGTCGTACAACGGCATCAACGTGAAGCTGCGGTACTTCGTGCGCGTGACGGTGGCGCGGCGCATGGCCGACGTGATCCGCGAGAAGGACATGTGGGTCTACAGCTACCGCGTGCTGCCCGAGACGAACAGCAGCATCAAGATGGACGTCGGCATCGAGGACTGCCTGCACATCGAGTTCGAGTACAGCAAGAGCATGTACCACCTCAAGGACGTCATCGTCGGCCGCATCTACTTCCTGCTCGTCCGCCTCAAGATCAAGCACATGGAGCTCAGCATCATCCGCCGCGAGACCACCGGCGCCGCCCCCAACCAGTACAACGAGAGCGAGACCCTCGTGCGCTTCGAGGTACGTCCCCCCTCTTCCTCTCTCCCGACGAGTCTTCATGACTCGTCTTCCCCCTTCTCTTTCTCCGCTCGCCCACTTCCCCCCCTCTCGAAGGCCGAACGGCTTGTTGCCGCAGGGAGAAGGCTAACGCAAATACAACAGATAATGGACGGCTCGCCCTCGCGCGGCGAGACGATCCCCATCCGGCTGTTCCTCGGCGGCTTCGACCTGACGCCGACCTTCCGCGACGTCAACAAGAAGTTCTCGACGCGGTACTACCTGAGCCTGGTGCTGATAGACGAGGACGCCAGGCGGTACTTCAAGCAGTCCGAGATCATCCTGTACCGCCAGGCCCCCGAGGCCGCCGCCGCCGCCGCCAACGGCGCCGACCCGAACACCATAACCTCCGTGCCCGAGTCGAACCGGCCCGCGCCGTTGCCCGCGGCGGCGTAAGGGAGGACGACGACGATTGCTATACCGGGGGCGAGGAAGGGAGGAAACTCCTTCGCAGCGGGCGGAGAGGAAGGTTCCGTCAATGGCCGTAGAGGGAGAAAAGGCCTGCCCTTTGAGGAGTGAGCGAGGAGCAAGGGGCAAAGGCTCGGGGCTTGTGGATTAGTCTGTACATAATATCCCTTTTCGTCGGAGAAGGCCGCGACTGAGCACGCGTGGACATGGGTGGCATGGCGTTCGAGTGGTCTTTACTCAAGAGGCATTATATTCTATTAACTGATTAATCCAGTCGATGAATCGCGGAGGCCGAGAATCCAGAATATCAATTATTGCTTGTTTGTTTGCGCCCCCCTGCCCTTGCGATCTGAGTTTTAGCCGCCTGACCACCTTCTGAAAACGCACGAGGTATCGTTAGGTAACCTTTTTTCACCTTTTATCATTACACTGCTACGTCGTCGCATCTGCTCTCGGCTCTCCTGATCCCCAGCCCGCCACTCCGTCCGCGACGCGGCACGGCGGCGCAGAACGGCGCTACCCAGCATCTACTACTGTCCCCCCTTCCCCCCCCTCTGTCCCTACAGAATCTCCATCTCGTCGCCGGCCGCGAAGCCGAACTGGTTGTTCTGGATGGCGGCGATGCGGTCGAGCTCGTCCTGGTACTCCTTGCGGACGTCGGCGAGCGTGACGACGCGGCGCTTGGCACCGGCCGCCGCCGTCGCCTCGGTCACGACCCACGCCTGCTTGGGGTCGACGCAGCTGAGCGCGTTGATGAGCATCAGGTACTGGCGGGTGACGGGGGTGTCGAGGACGTCGGCGCCGCCGTCCTCGCCGTCCGCTAGCACCAGGTCGCCCTCGCCGAGCTGCCGCAGCTTCTGGATGCGGTCGAGGAGCACAGCCGCGGCGCCGCGGTAGTCGTTGCGCCGGACGCGCCACGCGTACAGGATCTGGTGGTAGGGGACCCCCGTGACCACGTCGACCGTGTCGCGGCACTTGTGCGCCAGGATCTCGTCGACGGCGTTCTGGAGGCCCGGGAACGGCAGCTCGACCAGCTCCGCGTTGTGCAGGTTGTCGCACATCTTCTGGACGAGCTTTTGCAGGCACGAGTGTTGGAGGGCGCGGTCTTTCATTGCCACGAGCGTCGAGTGGGCCAGCTCGAACTGCGAGATGGCCGTCGCTCCGTTGAACAGACGACTCTGCATTTCTATCCGGATCACGTCCGCATCTGGCGTCTTGTTATTGATTAACTGCAGGGATAGCCGAGCAAACTCGACCACGAAGGAGTAGGCCTTCTGCTTCTCGTATAAGGATACGATATGGGCGTAGTATCGTGGCAACCCTGCATACAGTAGATTCCATTCCGTGTCATTGAGCAAGCCGCTACTATGTCTGTCTTGTTCCTTATTCAACGATATGCCTAGACCGCAGGTTAGCAAGTACCGCCGTTTAGTGCCAGTGGATAATCTTACTCATGCCATAAGCTGCCTTTTTGAAGTATGTCGCGGCGGTAGTGAGATCTTTTAGGGCCAGGTGGACCCGACCCTGGACGTAAGTGGCAAATGGTGTCTCGTCGCATAGACGACTGAGCTCTAGGGCGAGGTCTGGCCTTTCTTGGACGAGCAAACCGCATTGTATGAAATGGGGTTGCAGTTCGATATTGCTATTCGCTGCGCAGAGGTCTGCCGCAAGTTCGGCGATTGCTGAATGCGTAGATTCCGCACTGTTAAACCCGAGCAGATGTGCCACGTTAGCTTCGAGAGCTGTGACTACGACGTGCTCATCAAACTGGCGCTTCGCAGCCAATGGAGATTCCGTCGCGGAGTTATTTCTGTCTATCTTCGAAAGCGGTATCGGGATTTGGGTGCCGGACAGCCACCGAATGAGCTCAAGCCTTTGAAGAGAGTCGACTAGGGACCGGTAGACATGTCCGATATCGACTCGGTTGTGCAGGGCGTCTTCGGGTTGGTCGAACTCGAATTCCATGTGAACCAAGAGAAGAAGTTGACTAAAACAGACGTTCCACTGCAATTCAGCTAGATCTTCGGCAGACTTGAGAGAAATCTTCAGTCCAAACTCAGTAAGAGGATAATGAGCATCCTTGGCTGAGGGTTGATTACAACTTTTGATAAGCCTGTCGTAGAGGGCTGTTGACACGGCATTGAAGTTTTGGCCAAGGGCATCAGTTACCTGTGCGCACTCCTCGTCCGAAATCTGGCGCCAGAACCCCGCCTTATCTGAGAAGAATTGGATTCGTTCGTAGTCCGTCTTGGTCGTCTGCTGGAACAGCTCGGAACGCAATACGGCATTGCAGATCTGCAGCATGCCATCTGAGAAGCACTCCAGAAAGTTGCGTCCCGTAGAGATCAGAGTTGATAAGGAGTCGGGCGGATTTGGATAATGACAAATCGCCTCGAGGTCGCTGCACTCTCTGACGGCCGATATGCGATCCGCGCATACGACCCAGGGCATCCTCGACTCGGGCTCGTAGGCCAGGGCGAGTGCTTCCCCCCTGGGTTTATCCAGCTCGATCAGAATCCTATAGAATTTGCGCCACTGCGATTCACTCGAAGCTCGGAACTGCTCATTATCCATCTCGCCTGTCGATGTCCGACCCAACGAAGATGTGGAGGCAATAGCAGAGCATATGGACTCGCCGAGACACCGGTTGTTTCGGGAAGACCTCTCTTTGGATCTGCCAATGGCGCGCTCATAAGCGTTCAACGCCGCTTCGATGGTAGCCCTCGGGAATTTCCCCGGGGAGAGTATGACCCGCAGCCATTTTTCCGTGACATCGGTGGGGTCAGTCGGACCCGAAGTCTGCGCAGTCGAGACGGAGTTGTCGGAAAAGACGGTAAACCAGCGGTTCTTCCATGCATCGTAAATTTCATCTGTCTCGGGATTACCGTGTGGAATTATGAATTCCAAATGCTGAACCCTGTACGCCATGTTGTTCTTCCAGAGAACCCACATCTGGACTACACTGTGCAAGCCGTCGCCAAGTTCCTGATCCACGACGAAATCTGCCAGAGTCCACACATCAGATCCGGATGGAGGCCTGGGCGCAAGATGGAGGTTCGGAAACATGTCGTCGACATCGACAGAGTTCGCATCATCAGACCTCAGTCTCCAGAACTTGAATTCGCCGGATCCGACGGGCGAGTACGTGACACATAATCGCTCCCCTTCTATTTCCCCAACGATGCGGATTAGGTTTGTCTGGGACGGATCAAGTTGCCACTTCCCAGTCTCCTGGGGGTTTCTCTCGGCGTTTAGGAGGTCCATGGCACCCAGAATTTGTCCGCTATTAAGATTCCAAATTCGCAAGCGATGGTCGAGACAGACTGTAAACAGGAATGACGCGCCGGTGTATCCCAGGCTCGTCTGAGCCGCGGCCGCGGCTGCAGTGAGGTCCAGGTCTGGTCTGGTGCCCAGTATATTCCTGAAGCCGTGAACCCATCCTTTCGAATTATAGAATGTTTCCTTCCACGGGTTCTGGTGAGCTAGGAGCGCGTTAGAACGACGGGCTGCACGCGAAGAGGGGAAGCCGGATACTTTACCATTGAGTGTCTTGTTCCTGTCGAAGCGGACCAAGCCGCCATCAGACAGAGTCGCGATGAACTGGTCATTGCTGACGACGAACAGCCTGTACGGCTGCTTGATCTTCAGCGCACTGGACTGGTGAACTTTGCAGGCATCTCCGAGACCCGTCTCAGCAAACGAGCGCTTGCGAAAGGAATCGGGTCGCAGGAAGAGCGTGTATAACTGGTTGGCGGTGTCGAGGACGAAGACGGTGAGCGCATCGTGATCTTCCGGGTCGGTCAGGGCAACACATGACGGCCGTATCGGGTGCGGAAAGTGGAAGTTTAGAATGAGGTTGGCGTCGACGGTCTTGGGCGGGCGAAGGACATCGATGGCCCGAATGTTCAAGACTGTGTCGTCTTCTAGGACCCGCCAGAGGAAGCTCTTGGGATAACTGTGATGCTTTCGGTGATAGGTCGAGGAAGCGGTGGCGCAGGTTCGCGCTCGCAAGTCATCGCTCTCTGCGTTCGCGTGGGATTTGTCTAGGGCCCCATTAGGTCGCCGCCGACTTCGTGCCTGGTTGACATTCGAAGGGAGCTCTAAATCGACTACGAAGGCGCTCGAAGATGGCTCGAAATTTAGCCGCGTCTCCTTGTATGCCATCCTAAGTCCATGAAGGCGTGCGCTCAAGCTATCGATTATCTATCCGGAATCGACTTGGGCGCCCCGGTATTGCCTCGACGCGGTGAGTAGGTAGTTCGCAGAAAGTATTTTGGACGCGCGAATGAGAGGTCTCAATCAAAGGTACTTTAGCTTCGTACTGTAGTTACCCGAGCTACGATTGAACGTACTTAACGGTCGCTGACAGCTTCTACCAAGTTTCTTACGACCGTTTTGCAGCTGCTAATACGGGTCCCAGCTGTCAGATAGAGATAGATACATATGCAGCAAAACGATTCACAGCGATTCCGGAAGTACTCCAGCAGAAACATCGTGATGCCATCGACGTAATGCACCTTTTGACCGTGTTATGCTTTGAACTAATACACTTGACTGATAACTGTGCCGGCTTTTTATAGCAAGAATATTGGAGCCCACAATACGATGCAAGGGTATGTACAGAGGTAATCTGATAAAAGCCAGGAAGGCAACTATATATGTAGATGATACGTTCCAAACGCCGAAAACCATGCATATCTCATCGTCATTAGTTCTAACCGTGCATTCATCCCGCGCTTCGTGTCTGATGTCTTGCAGGACCGCGAAAAGCCGCTGTCCTGCAGACCGAATTACAGTTAATCCTTCTCCATGTCCTTTGGAGCAGGATCACCAATACCATCCTCATTGATAGCGAAGAGACAATCGCTTTCAGGCAAGCAAGGGCTGTCGTAAATCTTGGCAATACGCGTCTCGCCACGGCCCTTCTTCAGACTGATTCTGGTTGTGCTTGCGTGCGCGATGATGTTACCGCCAATGGGCTTCTTGGGGTCCGGGTTGAACATGGCGCTAGGCCCACCATCTACTTGAGCAACGACCTGGTTGGTAATTACGACCGCGATCCCGAACTCGTCCGCTAGTCTCTGTAGGGTACGCATAAACTTCGCCAGATGCGTCTGACGAGACGAAAGCTCACCCCGGCCCAGGAAGTCAGTCCGATACAGCGAAGTCGCACTGTCCACAATGAGAAGGGAAAATCTCGTCTCGCACATCATTGCTGACGCCTGATTGAGTAGTTGAAGTTGGTGGTCTGAGTTGTAAGCTCGCGCATAGGCGACGTTGTCGAGAACCTCCTCGCCGGAGAGACCGTAGCGGTTTGCCACGGCGAGTAGTCGTACAGGTCTGAAAGTGCCTTCGGTGTCGATATAGAGGCATTTGCCCTCACCACCGCCCATGTCGAAAGGCAGCTGGCAGGTGACCGCCAGGGTATGACAGATCTGGCTCTTGCCGGTGCGGAATTCGCCGAACAGTTCCGTCACTGAGCCGGTCTCGACACCACCAGCCAGTAAAGTATCCAGGTTCTTCGACCCAGTCGTGATCGAGATGAGTTCGCTTCTCCGCTGATGCATCTCAGTAGCAGTTGTGAAGCCCATAGGAACGAGCTTAGAAGCTACTCAACTGTTAGATGAGGCGCATAGGAACGGCAAATAAGTAAACGAGACCGACTAACCTTCCACAAGGATCTTGGCCGCTTTTTGCTCAGAGATGCCCTTTACCTGCTCAAGAGTTCGTCTCGGAGTATAAGCGACGGACTCGACTGTCTGATAGCCCCCATCCATAAGCAACTGAATATCACGCTTTGTAAGACCCGCGAGACCCTTACAGAAAATCTGTTAGCACCGCAAAACACACACTTGGCTAAGAGATGAACTTACTTCAAGCGCACTGAGAGGTGTCGGGGCGCCAGGGCCAGTCATGCTGCTCTCGTCACCCGTCTGGCCATCCTCGTATTCCTCCGCCATTTCTCCGCGCAATTGGGTATATTTACAAGAGTCGGGACGTCGTCTAACCGCGGAACAGACAGAAAGAGATACCAGCTTCGCAGGATAGGAACTCAGTAAAATTAGGAAGGTGAAGATGATGAAAGGCGCAAGTCTCAAGTATGACACACTCGATTATTTGTCGTAAGAACGCGTCGACGCGGCTGTAGTGGCAAACTTAGTGGCGGAGAAAACAAAGTTAGCGACGGAAACCTTGCGCGAAGTCACGTGACCATCAATCTAAGTTTGACAGCTAGTGTGTGTCGGGCACAATCGAAATGACTACCCTGCATGAAGGTAGTGAAGTACTAATCGTCGGCGTTTTAAACGCAGGCCTGACTGCCTAGCCAACTATCGCATCAAGCCTAC
This sequence comes from Monosporascus sp. 5C6A, assembly GCA_004155035.1. Classification (NCBI taxonomy): domain Eukaryota; kingdom Fungi; phylum Ascomycota; class Sordariomycetes; order Xylariales; genus Monosporascus; species Monosporascus sp. 5C6A. The sequence goes on along the minus strand of QJOB01000191.1, from coordinate 75,712 downwards.
AAAATCGTGAAATAATAATTGGAAAAAGATACTACCTACTGTCGGCTCGCTTGCACACAGCTGCATCCAGCGTTCGTGTACTTGTACAGAGTACGTCTATAAGTACATGTCTGGGCCATTCAGCGCTACGCAAATCATAGACCGGCGAGGCCATCTCAATAACAAGCAACTGCCGGAATTTAGCCTGCGCATCTGCACAAGGGGGTGGCATTGGACGACGTTCCAGAAATTGCCTACGCCGTATGCTATCAATGCTAATTCCGATGGTCATTGCGGGAAAAAGTGATGGCGCGAGATCGTATTTAGATAGGTTTTATTAGCGCGAACACGCCTAACCGTGTGCGATGATTATCATTTTCTCTCAGAGAGTATCTACTTATTAATAAGTTATCCCATCATCATCCGTCAGACGCCCGCTATGCAGAACAGTAATAGGAGCATTCATTTCCCAAGAGATCCCTCTCATCGCCGTTCCTCCGTCATTAACGCCGTATGGATGCGGACCCTTTCTTCATGATGCGAAAACCAGTCAGTATTCGCCTGAGCAAGATCCCTCTCTACATTCCCCGTGCATGTGGTGGTGGAGCCGAGATTTGATTGCGAATCGCACCATGCTCGACGACAGACGAGCCATTCGCATGCCAACTCCGTGTTCGAGCCGTTCGTTCGGCAGGGCACACCCGTATGTACCAAATTTTACGTTCTTTTTGAAGTCCTTAGATTCATGGGCGGTCGTGACCCTTCTTCTGGAGTTTGTTGGAATGCCTATTGCGGCTCCTATCCCATTCGGCGCTTTCCACGTCCGCTCGGTTGTCGGTCCTGCTGAAGGTCCCCGCCGGGAGCACCTCAAAACCAGCATTGACTCTCCTAGACGATGTATTCGCGTGCGTTTCGCCAGAGTTCGAACGCTGAGGGAACCGCACCTGCGTGTCCGTAGATCCGTATGAATTGTTCGGGCGATGGCTAGCCGCCTGCGATTCGCGGCTCGACGTCCGCTCAGACTCGCCGCTTTCGAATGGGTTTCTTTGCTCTGGTGTCCCCGGGAAATAGCCACTCCCTTCAAGGAAGTCTAGAGTTGGTGACGACGGCTCTGGGTCCTCAAAAGGACTTCGTCTCCGCTGGGGCGGAACCGGGGATCGATCCTGGTATTTGGAGACTGGAGCTAGACCCTCTTGAATGTTGTTATCGGAAGGTCCTGAACCGCGATCTTTTGGCCTATACGAGCCGTGCTGCTCTGTCGACCATGACATGGTTGGGGTGTAAGTCTCGAGCCTCGGTGGTCTGGCGGAGTCCCCTTCTAGCTGACGCAAGGCACCGAGACGAGTCGTCTCGGTAGACGTATTCGGTTGGTGATACGGCGCGTGCGTCGGTCTGTAGGTCGACTGTGGCCCTACCCGTATCGACCTCAAGGGCGCGTGCACGGCGTCGTTTTGTTCGAGTAGGCTTGGTGTCGGGCTCTGACCCGGGGTCGGCTGTACTTCGGTGACTGCCGTCGTGGGTGACCGAAGACCGCCACTTATGGGAAAGGCCTTCTCCTTTCCTTTCGCCTCGCCAACGCTGCCGATGATAGTTTCGGATTCGGCAGGGGTTCCAGGCCTCGAGATCCAGATGCCATCGACCTCTATGCCGCTCTGGATGGCACGAACACCAAAAGGGATATCTAGTCGCTTGCCGACAGGAAGCCCGCTCCGGCGCATTTCCTGCTGCCGTGCCTGCTTCTCTTCGTCGAGGACTACGTGCTTCCTGAGTATCCGGCTCATATACCAGAGCTTGACTAACCCAGCACAGAAGACCGCTACGATGGCACAGGCCAGCACCTTCCCTCAGTTAGTGGCCATTAATCGAGAGTGGGTATAATAGGGAAGCTCACAAAGGTCATCTGCTGCCACAGCTCCCACGAGAGAAAAAATGTGCCCGCCATTATTGAGATACTTATACTAGGTGATGTTGATCTATACAACGAGGGACAGAGGAGAAGAACTTCGGAATATTTGAATGGCTCTGCCGCAACGGAAGCAAGAATAAGTGCTCAAAGAGCACGTTGGATAGCGAGGTAGGTATGTTGAAGTTAAAGGTTGCTAACCGCCTTCGCTACCTTGAGTCTTGCGGCGAGGGGGGCAACAGCAGTCGAGCTCGAGGATAGGGTGGCAGGTAGAGGTAGGTAGAGGCAAGTACGATTCAGCGCCTGTGCATTGGGCGTACTTCCCTGTGGATTATCGGTTGATGCGAAGCTGAAAATGCAGCGGCCAATAGTTTCCTGCCAGCCAGATACGAGGAGGTTCAAGGCGCTGTGTTCCAAGAAGGGATTTCGTACTCGACCCAGTCGAATAGTCAGTTACATCAAGCCACAAGGGCTGGACCAGATGCCTCGAAACAAACAAATAGACACAGATGTCTATCAACTTCAAAAGTTAAACTGCTGGGCGAACGGCATACCCCGAGATCGAGGCGAGAAGGAACGCCGATCACGGCAGCCCTGCTGCAGGGACAAACGGCCCGATATATCTAGCAGCGGCAGATCCTGTGGCGGCCCAATACACTTCTTGCAAGTGTTCTTTGTCGACCACCAGGTCGGGATCTTGCAGGACTGGCGCAGTAAAATTCCCGGGTTACGTGGTGGTACGAAGACGAGCCGGCAATATATTGAATGGCAAGCTGTACCGAGCTTGGTCTTTAAACAGACCAATAAAACGATTCAGTGAATATAGCCGGTACAGGGGCAGCACGTTGCTGAACGAAAGGACAGGATCAAGGGATCCAACCGGGTTAGCGAGAGACAAACACACGGGAGATGCAATGGCAATGGGTAAAATAGGAACGAGAGAAACTTGGGAGTTTGTTTTTTTGTGGGCTGTGTAAGAGCAGGACGGTTCTTGTATGTATGTATAAGACATTCGAACACGGGTGCCAACAGTATGCATCATGGAATCATCTCATAGCCCCGGTAGTGGGATACGGGAGGTACAGTACGTATGGCTTCGTACGACGGGAGGTACCTGAACTAGGTCTACCAGCTCTTTCGCATTGGACGAAATTCTAATAAGCACAGGTACGGCCAAGTATAGGCTGGGTATGAACAGGAACCTCGTGTGAACACTGCTACGTTTGGACAAGAGGCGTCGTTTCGTTCCATTGGTGGAAGTACACCAGGTATGTGCTGTGTTGGCGCTGAGGAAAGCGCTCCCGAGGTTTCCTCCAAGCTTTGGCAGCCGCGCCGTCGAGATTGTTCCACCATGTTACTTGGGATACCCGCCACAGCAAACCCACTGGCCTCTTCTTTTAGGTAGATATAAACTCCGGAAAAAACAGGCCTTAGCTCCAGACTCGCCCAGTTATTGTCAAACACAACTGTATACGGGACCCCCGCGTTTCGCTGAGTCCTGACAGACAGAGAACACATTCTTTGCTACGGCAATGGAAACAAATCTTTCAGAGTACCGGTAGATGACCGGTTCATGTTTCCCAGCAGCGAAAGCGAATCAGCCGGTTAGACGAACCAACCGGCAGGCCTGATAGACCCCACAGGCTTTCCTGATGCGGCCATGGATGCTACCGCGGTGGCGTCTCGACCCTTTCTTTCTTGGCAGGGAACTGCGTGCATATGCACGCTGAGAATACGAAGTTTTCTTCCCTTCTCTAACCGCTTGGCACTCAACCTCCTGCATGGCGACTATATTTGCCCAGACGGAACCATTGACAATATACGGCCCTTCTGGTGGGGCTCTGTGCCGGACGCTGGGTCGATGGCGGCTTGGCCGACGGACGTAATCGATCATTCTTTTAAAGATGAAAGCGTTTATACCAACTGAAACATGCCTTTCCTCTTGGTGTCCGCCTCTTAACCGTGTCGGGAGTCGAGCACCGATACTACCTAAGTAAAGAGTCGCAATCATCCCTTTACTTCTGGGCTAGCGTGGTGCTTCATCAGGTTTAGTGTGGTCTTCTATCACTGTCTTTACCCGCTCGACAAAAGCTAATCTGGTGCTGGATCTGCCCGCGTTTTTTGTGGGTACTGTGCATTATTAGTGCGGTTGGAAAACATGAACCCCACCCACGCCCACATGAAAAGGTGAGATCCCGACTGTGCCTATTATCCAGAGAGCGCCTAACTAACTTGGGACCTTTACTACGGATCTCGATATGTATAAGAGCAGCATTTGTCATACTAAGTGTCGTCTGGCCGGAAAATCGAAGCGGAGGCATCCGCGATCAAAGCATGCGGGCTAAGCAGTAGGTAAATGCTCGAGCGTGGAGAGCTTCGGATATTGCCTCCTTGGCCATACGACTCCCTGTCTTTCGTTGCACGAACACCCCGTCCCCCCTTTGAGGATTCCAGCATCTATTACATACGTGCTCAGGGACCTGCGTAAATTCCTGTATCCGTGGCTGAAGCGTTCGATACAACCCCCTCGGTCATCCCACCGGTCTACTTTATTTCCCGGCCCACCGTCACGCCTCAACCGTGCTGTATCAAATCAACCGGTACCGAGCCCTTGCATCCAACGCTTTTAGCAGACAGGATGGTAGTAGGGTTGCGTGTAGCGAGTTTGGTACATGCCAAGTCAAGATACAAATTCGGTGTTCTTTTTCAAGAGCTTTTAAATTCGATTTACTGGAAACGTGACCGGACTCATTTCAGCGGCTAACTAGTGCACCCAGGTGCGATATATGGCATGTTTCAGGTCGCTGTCCCCCTTTTTTTCTGTAGATGGCCAAGCATACATAGAGGTCTAAGCCCCCGATAAACATGTGTCCAGCGTCGCATTATCAGATCCTGACCTCGAAAGAAACTCGCAGAACCAGGATTATTGGTTGGACACTCGTTACAACTTGTGAACCAACAGCCGCCAGCCAGCCTAGGTGGCCAATGCATTCCTTTACAATAGAAGAGCTACTCATACCGGGATATGGAAACCAGCAGACGTCCCCAGAAGGCACTCGTGAATCGTAGACCTTCGACGAACCAGTCATTGCATGATCCTTATGTAGAGCCCCGTGCTCTAAAAGCCGTCCTCCGGACACAGGACACTCGCTGGCGCCCGTCGAGCCGCTTCAGCCTCGCCATTTCCCGTACAGAGTACAATTGCCGTACGAAAGGGCTGAGAGAGAGACTGACGGTTTATTTCCACAGCCAAGAACGACGGAGGTCGCGCAATGATCCAAATTGGAGTCAATGTACGGTCGCTTACCTACCTCGGACACTGCAGCTACCGCGGCTCCGAAGAATACGCGTAGGTCACTCCTCAGTCGAGTGAGGTATCCGAGCTGAAACGTCGTCACCTAATGTGGTATTGTACGATATAGACCCCGTATACAGTAAGCTGTGTTGCCTTGCTTCTGGAGTCTATTGATGATCGCTACGGAATATAGAATAACCTACACGACCTTGTGCGACCCGAGACCACGCTGAAAGCCCCCTCTTACGCCCAGCTTCCCGAAGTGTAATACCATTCTTGTGGATTTGTAGAGTCCGTCTATTCCTGGCGTTCCTCCTTCAGATCCCCCTCATTTACCATTCTGCACGCTCCTGGCTGGCCGCGGGCCCCCCAACTTACTCTTTGTTTTACGACGATCAGTGCGCAGGAAACACGAACACGTTTGGAATCCGTTGGGAGGGTTGATTATTAGCTGCCTACCTTAACAACCCGGGCTTACGGTGCCGACTATAGCATGCCGATCCGGCGTCCAGTGTTGAGATAGAGCCAAGAAATAAAAATAGAAAAGGAAAGAAAAGAGCCCTCGATGACCTAATGGTAAAAAGAAGAGATCGATATCCGGGGTCCGCTACCTGACATACATCGCCAAATCGAACCGTTAGCTGACTAGGAAAGGCCCCCGAAGGAGAGCGCCAGCTGCGTGAATGAAGCTGGAGAAGCTGGGACTTCTTGGTTGGTGGTGGGCTGTCAATTTCCATGGGCTGACACGGGGCGGGACGAGCATCTGTGTATCCGCCTAGGTAGCTAGCATTCGGCCGTATATCACACAAGGAACATGAACGTGTGAGGAAGCACTTCGCTGTCCAGCTAGTAAGTATGGCGCGAGACGCCGGGCGTTACAGGAGGGCCGGCTTGAGCTGTGAGGCTCGCGAGGCAGGGCGGTTAAAGGATCTGAGGTTATATCGTTCGGTCGCGTGGCTGGGTAAGTAATGTTGGTCCTGCTGAATACGTGGCTTATTCCTCACGGATAAGCAAGAGCTACGTCGTGGTACTCCCTTGCAAGTTGCGGAACTCAGGCCTCCCGCCAAATGCTTTCTCTTAACTACATGACCGCCATGGCGATGTGGTCCCGATGCCATCTGGATACATCAAGATTGAAGCTCTATTACCACTGAATGAGCTGCACACATGTATTCGAAGGTAACTGGACCATCTCAGCTTCTCCAGATATAGAAATAACACCCATCCAGCCATCTACCTCCTCCGCTTGCCCCCTCCGCCGCCGCCGTCCGCGTCCTCGCCCTTGCGCTTCCTGCCCTCCTTCCTCCAGTACTCCTGCTTCTCCTTCTTCTCGCGGGCCTCCTTCTTCTCGCCCATCTTCTCCATCTTCCGGCGGAACTCGGCCCGCTTCTCCTCTTTCTTGGCCCGGCGCTTGGCCACCGTGTCCTTGCGGATCGTCGTGAGCTTCTGCATGAGCGCCCGCGCCTTCTTTTCTTCGCCCCCGAGCACCACCGCCCGCTTCTGCATGTACGTCTTGTGCCTCTGGGGCTTCATCTGCACGATCTGCGACTTGAAGGGCAGCTGCGCCGCTAGGGCGCGCGGGACCTTGAGCGGGTTGAAGTGCCGCGTCGGCCGCTCGATGGCCCGATACCGGCTGTTGGGATCTTGTGGCGCTGCTATCCCTTGCGCGTGACGCACCTCTCCGGTGAGTCGCATCGGCAGCCACCCGCCCAGAAGGTTGGTGCAAGGATTATAGAAGCGATGAGGCTTGATAGGATACCTACGATATCTCAGATTAGCAACTACTTCCGCCAGAGAGCTTAGGGAATATACAGGAGCTTTAAGACCCCTCTCAAGAGGTGAACTCACCAAGCGCGAAGGAAAACCAGGTCGCTCATAAGTATCTTATCCTCAAACGTGGCTCGGAAATGGCCCTCGGGCTTTGACAGAGCCCGCTTGATCTGTCCCCTAGCGAAGAGTTAGCGGTTACGCGTAGCCCCAGATGCAATGAGAAACTTACCGAATTCCGGATACGGTCTTGATCGCGGCGCCCTCAAACTTAGCGATCTCGAGGGAGCTGTTGAACATGTCTTTGATGAACGCAGTGTTCTTGAAGACCTTGTAGGGTGCGCCCGTGAGCTTCAGCTTCTTCACAATCTCCGTAGATTCGTCGACGGATAAGACAGTGCCGGTAGCAGCTATGCGGAAACCAGGATTCGCAGACGAGAAGGACTGGAAACAGCAGAATCCGGTATTGGGCGCAATTAGGGGGCCATATATTGTGCTATAGTGGTTTGTGAGCTATAAGTTCTCAAAGAAAGCGCTCGACATGCTTACCCAAAGCAGTGCATATGCTCGGGGGTGTATTTGAGCATCCTGTTCCTCGTTCTCGAGTCGGATATACCTATACTCAGTTAGTTGCGTCCCAGCCAAGCGTCATCATACGGCCACGGCTGTCCTTTGGCAGTTTGACTTACTGTAAATTGGGAGGGTTTGGAATCTTCTCCAGCCGAGGGAGAAGATTAAGGGGTCGTTAGTTTTCAAGATCTTCTTATGCCACCTATGTCTTTTGATGCGGACTTGGACAAAGCCGAATCGATCTTCCAGTGCAGAAAGTCCACCGATGACAATCGGCATCCGGGCCTGGAAGTTTTTGACAAACTCCGCGGGTATGCCGTCCAGGACGAACTTGGCATATTTGCCGGCCTTGAAACCCTCGATCGCAACTCTTTGGCGCTCGTCAAGTGCCTCGAACTCGGCGTTGTTGATGTCCAGTTGCCTTTGAAGTAGACTCTTTTGGGCATCATACCATTCATCTTCGCCAAACTCCTGGCCACTCCCCCCTTCTTGTTTAGCGGTCGCCTTGTCGTTAAACAGGCCTTCGCGATCTTCCTCCTCGAACCTAAGTTTAAGCTCTTCTTTCCTTCGAGCGTTCTTCTCTCGCTCTGCTTCTAAACTTTCTGCTGGCTCTGGTTCTGTCTTGTGTTGTTCTCCGGTTTCAAGATCCTCAAATTCACCGTCTCCCTCATCATCCTCGCCATAGTCATCACCATCTTCATCTTCGTCACCGTCGTCATCATCACCAGATTCACCAGCATCGCCATTTCTCCTATTCGAGCTCGCTGTCGTGAAGCGCCGCCGGAGCATCTCGATATTTTCAATCGATGACCACTTAGCAGCTAGATCCTCGTAGTCGTAAACAGGTATTAACCGGTCTTCCGATGCGGCACCGTCGTTCTCTTGTTTCGACTTCTTGAAAAAGTCTTCGTCTTCGGATGCTTCAATGTCCTCTTCCTCCTCATCTGCCTCGATTTCACCCTTCCATCTCTGGAGAACCTCATCGGCGGTCAGAGAGTTGTCGTACATGAGGCGCGCGAGATCGGCGGTCCTATATGATGGTCGACCCCCATGAAACTGGCGTGCTTTGCCTGCCAAGTCGTCTTTCCACCGCAAAGCCGCCTCTTCTTCATCATCGTAGTCATCCTCGGAGTCGCCTTCAATGTCGTCACCTGATAACGAGCCTAGATCTGAGTCGCTATCGGCAAATGCCACGTCGTCCTCTTGGCCGTCCTGCTCTTTCTCCTTGCGAAATACCTTTCCTAACTTCCCTTCATCGAACTCTGCTTCTTCATCAGAGCCGAGCTCATCTTCCCCGCTGACGAAGCCTTCGTCCTCGGGAATCTCATCGTCGTCGCCTTCGTCCCTTTCAGCAAATCTGGCAGTGCGCGGTTGCTTCCGTCCAGAGTCCTCCTCTTCTGGAATTTGTTTCACCTTTTCGGCCCCGCGGAAAAGCTGCACTCCGTCCTCTGTTTGTCCTAGCAGACGCCGTTCGGCTTGAAGGCCGATGATAAGCTCTTCACCCTCGCCACGCTCCACGTTTTCGGCGTCTCTGTCAAAGTTGAAACCCTTTTCCCGTGTGATCCAGATTTGGTCGCCGTCGATCTTCAGGCCACTCCTATCCGCCATAGGAGCGTACAGCCGTTTCTCCTTCTCGTCCAGTCTCCTTCTCGCGGGCTTGCCGCTCGCTTTCTCCATCGCAGGCGTCGGGCAAGGATCTGGAAGAGCCTCTATATCCCGGACTGTATAATCGCCTAGGCCGGGAATATGAACGCGTTGCCCCTGGGCGGAAAAGTTAGTCCCCCGTAAATAACCGGACAAGACAACCGTTCGATCGCAGTTTTCATCCTCTTCGATCTTTGTGGGATGCGTGATGTCTCGGAAGCTGTCGATGATTGCGTACGGATGGGAGTTCCTCCAGATAAGGGGCCGGGGGTTCTTCATAACAGACAGGAAGCGGGACAAGTTATGGACTTCCCTATCCGGATAGCGGCCGTTTATGACACCGGACAGGTAGAACAGATGCGCGCCTTGGTACAGCTCACTCCATAATCTGTGTTTTAACCTCTTTTTGGCTTCCTTTAACGTCTGCGGTTTTCGAAACAGATCCAGATGAGTTAATATACCGAAGACATTGCCCGGCATTCCGGTAGCGGCTAGGATGTTGAGGAATTCCATGGTCTCCATCTCGAAACCAAAGTTGCCATCTATCATAAGAAGAACGATATCAGCGACCTTCGCAATATCGACCATAGCCTCGAGCTCATTAGGACATTCGACGAAAGTCAGGCGCTGCTTCTTCGAGGTAACCACGGTAATGGGACCTTGAGGCTCGCTAATTGTCTCCTTCGCGTATCGACGGATGAGCGACTTCAAGAGCGTAGTCTTTCCGACACCGGGCGGGCCTACGAGGGTTACGAGTCGCGGTGGAGGTTCATCGGGGAGTCTGTCGGCAAGCGGAACATGCAGCCGCTTCTCTTTGACATCATGGGACCTGGCAGCAGCCCTTTGGAGCTTCCCAGGGTTTGAGAAGGCGAAAGCCTTGGGGTTGCGAGCTGCGCATTTTGTCAGCCATATCCAAGATGCAAAGTCAGGGTACAGCAAGGGGATAAATAAGTACCTCCGGTATGTTTCTTTTTCTCCTTAGATTTGCGATGGGGCTTATGGGCTTGGTCCTCCATGTTGGCGAGAATGTGCCGTGTCACTCCCGATTACGAAGTCTTGGGTCGCGCAGCGTTGATGGGCAACAATGAACGAATGCTCTCCAGGGACCAAAAAGTTTCGGGATTCGTCTGCTTATCTCCCTTATCGTTTTATCGATTAGATCTGATGCGGGATGGTGGGGCTCCCCAACGTTACAAGTACAGACAGGTGCGCTATTCTTTCTCTCGAGTCCCAGGCTCCGGCCACTCAGCTTGGTGTCTCGACTTTTGACGTACTAGTAGGTAGGCTCAAGGTTCTGATTGGCCATGCTGCCACTGGCATGCTGTGTATGCCCTTGGCAGCACCTGACACCTACACACCAATGTGTACTGCGCTTACGATCGTATATTCGGTGGGCTCGTATTAGCGTTCCATGTACGTACGTGCAAGTCCGTAAGATCTTGTATGTGTAGGTAGGCACGTATGGGTCAGGGGCAAGTATTACTGTTTCGTATGGGGGTGTGCTCTCTTGACAAGATGGATCTATTGGGTATCACTAAATACATTGGTTCGCACAAGAAAGTTGGGCATACATGTATGGCCCCTGTCGTAATAAGTGTTGCAAAGGTCCAGAGCCGTGTGGGCAGATACATGGTAAGCTGCCAGACTATATCAAACCTTACGCAGCGCTAAGTGTACAGTGTAACCCAATAAAGTGGTGGCTGAAGGGGTCGTCCCGGGATGGAAGGCGGATACGTCATCCCGTCAACCAAGTCCAAAGGCCTCCTAGTATCCTATGATTCCTATATGCTTGCCACCTTTCACATGGCATATATGTAGCAGCGCCTAACCTATTATACACGTGCGTTACACTGCTGACTGAAGCCGTCTTGACGTCTTTAAATTCGCATGAATCCCCTCAGCTTATCCATCTGCCAAACAAATAAACGTATTCTTCTACAACAACGCCTCGTACTACCCACACCAGTGTGCCAACGTTTCCCCGACGACTCTAACAGACTATCTAGACGTCCATTTCATACTCCGCTCCCCGCCAGGATGCCTACCTTCATTGTAAGAATGGTCCCGTCTACGAGGCCATGCCCCTAGGATGCGCAGCTAAAGGTTCAATATCTATAGGTTACCTGCAAAAGCGAAGCCACCGCCGAACAAGTGGCCGCTGCAAAGAAGCATGCTGAGGAGCAGGGCGGAAAAATCCGCCACGAGTACAACCTCATCAAGGGCTTTTCGTAAGTTGTCAACCCAGCAGTAGAGACTGAGATTTAGCAGAGATTCCCTTACTGATATCATCCCTTGGTAGCGTTGAATTCCCCGAGGATGCGGTCAGTACCCAGGCGGTCACTACCCTGAAGTCCCACGAACACGTCAAAGATGTCGAGAAGGACCAAGAGATGAAGATCCAATAAATAAGAATGTGCGATTCATAGCTGTGTATGACCTGGAAGCGCTTTGTTTCGAGGCCGACAAGCCCGGGTAGTAGCAGGTGACTGACTGACTACGTTGATGTTGCTGGTGGGGTATCGCGGGGTGATAAGGACTTATACCCTATCTAGGTACCTAGTCGCCTACTACGTAGTCATTTTATTCCCATGAGTCCCCTTTCGAATGTTTTTTCGCGACGTGCATATGATGCATCAATAGAAGTTATCTACGAGCCAAGCATTCAACCCACAATCTTCCATCTACTTGAGGGCGAGGTAATACATATATATATATCCAAGCAGCCTGTGAACTACATAGTATGCCGATCGGTTAGGTTCGGCAATTGACATAATAAGTGTAGGCTCCACTTACACTGCCTTCAATCCCTGATATGATAAGCTTTAATAATAGTGGATGGATGCTTATACGTACCTAATGAGAGACACCTCCGAAGCACATCCCGCTATGACTTATCTAAAACACCAACTTATATCATACCTAAGGTTTCACCTCAGTAGGTACCTGTAGTACTCCATTCCTCACCGCCGAATATACACCCATATTCACAACACCATGCCGCCATGAATGCCAAACGCGGGCCATTGCGGTGCTTCACTACGCCCAATGCCTTCATCGACAAGAGAATATTCCCCTCCCCCGCCAGGTTCTTGGCTTCCTCGCGATCACATGCTCCAGACCACCATCCGTCTGCTCACAAGCGGTCTCCTCCGCCGGGAACGGCTGTAGTCACTGATGATGAGATCGCGAACCTCGCCTCAAAGCCGCAGCACCCTCTGAGCCTTGCTGATTTAGTCAAGTAAGCCTCGTTACCATACAAATTATCCCAAGCTCATAGGTCCAATAAATCATTAGCTGACCAGGCTGCTTCCCGCCAATAGACATGGCCGCCCGCCCCTCTCAACAGAAGCATTGTACTCCTCGGCCAACTTCACCCTCTCGCTCCTCCCCATCCGCTTAGCCAAACGGATTCAAGCGCTCCGGAACCTGCCTTTCATCGTTGTTTCGAATCCGAACATCAACAAGATCTACAACAACTACCTGCACTCGCTTTCTACTCTCCTCCCGTGGCAGCACCGCACTATATCGAACCTCGATGCGGAAATACGCTTCACGAGTGTCCTTGCCGAGCTGGTGGCCACTCATGACCAGACGATTCCTATCCTAGCTGTATGTGACGTCCCTCCGCGGTTCCTGTGCGGGTATGGATTCCTGACGTGTAGCAGAAAGGGTTCTTGGAATGTCGGCGGTATATCTCGCCCCCGGAAGTTACCAAGTTCTTGGACAAGCATCTGCGAACACGCATTGGCACGCGCCTCATCGCGGAGCAACACATAGCTTTACACTACAGCAGCGCACCGCATTTCGACCCATCCGCTAGCCCTACGCCCTGTCCGGAACATCCGACCTACATTGGCGTCATAGATACGGCTCTCTCCCCGGCTGCCATTGTCGACACGTGCGCAGGCTTCGTGGCCGACATCTGCGAGCTTAAGTATGGTGTGCGGCCGCATTGGATCATTGATGGCGAGCCCGAGACCACGTTCGCCTTTGTGCCTATGCACCTCGAGTATATAGCCACCGAGTTGCTCAAAAACGCCTTCCGCGCAACCATAGAAAACCGCCAGACCCGCGAGCCGATCGTCATCACCATCGCGCCGGAGCCACCCGACGCTGGACCGCCGAGGGTGACGCTGGATCCTCCAGCCGAGGACAAAGGTGCATTCAAGAGCGACGCCATCAAGCCGCTCGACGATAATGCGCCGGGCGTGACGATCCGCATCCGGGACCGAGGAGGGGGCATCGCCCCAGAGGTACTACCGAATATCTGGAGCTACAGCTTCACGACGTTTAACGAGGAGGAAGACTTCCCGAGCGACGGCAGCAGCCACGATGCGCTGGGCATCATATCCGCCGCGAGCGGGGGCGGCAGCTCCATCGCGGGGCTGGGTTATGGGTTGCCGCTCAGCCGGGCATACGCCGAGTACTTCGGCGGCGGCATCGCGTTGCAGAGTCTGTACGGCTGGGGTACGGATGTGTATCTGAGGCTGAAAGGCGTAGGCAAAATTCAGTGATCCCCGCCTGAATTGGGCATCTATTGTCCAGGGGCGCTAGATTGCAGGCCACGCGCAGGTATATGCGGCATAGTAAATAGACTAAAAAGAAAACGTCTTCCCCTAACATATTGTGGTATTGAGTATAATAAAGCGAGGTGTCTTGCTTTTCTACTTGATGTCTCAGGGACAGCGGTCGCTCTGTGTATATGGCCGTGCTGTACGGTAAGGTGCATACGGAGGTAATGAAGCTTCCCTGCCGGTAAATCACTTCCGACTATATGTGGATGTACCAAAGGTAAGCAATACACACAGCACTCCGCCAGTTTCCGCGGGGCTGGCGGTGTTGAAGTTACGGGATGCGTATCACGTCTACCTAACCTACCGCCCGCTGCCGGGTTTCCGGACAAAGAGCCGCTTCGAAACCAGGCTTTGTCGCAAGCATAGGTAGGTACGTATATAGCCCCTCTTACAATACGTTATCATGACCCCCTTACTCTTTCTACTTCAGAGGGGAGAGAGTATAAATAACGGGCATCCGAACTCTCTCTAGGAAAGAGAAAGAGGGGGAGGTGGTCAACCCGTGCGTCCGTCCGTACCATAAGCATACCGTGAGAGTCCGCAGATGCCTACCTAGGTATACATGTAGGTAGGTACGTAGCACGGTGTATGTACCGTCGAGGGAAACTTGGACGGAGAGTGAACGAGCTCTCCCCTTCATCCGAAGTGCGGCTCCATGCTTCTGGGCCCCGTAGGTTTGCGCTGGCAATGGACCACTAAACTACTTACCCTTCCGAAGATTGGGATGGAAAGGGGGCGAGTTAGCATTTCGAAAGATTTATGGACGGTTGACACCGCACTAAAAGTCATCTTCCGACTCTCCTCGACCCCCGTACTCCTGTCGATTTATACAAGGCTCCCGTTTTCCACATAGGAGGAGGCGTCACGGACCACCAGGGAATGGGAATCTGGTCGTATTTGTTCCTGGCCACTGTCGGACGTTCTTCCCCCCTTGGGCGCTAGCAAGTCTATTGAGTTTATTTAATACGCGGCGGTACCTTCTTACGAGTCTACGGATAAACCCGGCAGCTATGATAATTGGTTGGTATGACAAGCCCACAACGTAACGCCGTCGACGGGGAATTCATGACTTTTGGGGGGTCCACCCTCCGACATTTCGATCTCGACATGTATGCCCCCGGGTCAAGGTGTGAAACCGCTTCTCTCCTCCCCTTTTCCCTTTCTCCTCCACGGATCGGCTCATCCGTGCTGCTTGCTATACGTCGCATCTACTCCGAGATCGACGCGGCCCCGGGTGGTTTAAACCAGGCAATTCCCGGCTAGATAACATCGCCGCTACTGGGTGGTTTGGTTGCGTGCCATTCGAGTCTGATCAAGCGACACCGGCTTGCCCTCGACTCCTACCGAGGTAGGTAGGTCGAGCGATCAAGGCGTCGCCCCCCGGCCTGCGTGCGTGCAAAGACTAGACAGATCGACATCTTCACAGCCCCCGCCGTAGTAGCGTCCGGATGTGTTTTGGGTAGGTAGGTGGTCGACGGTGCAGGCGAAACCCAAAGCTTCCCAATCCGGTTCTAATGAGAAGGCGCTCTGGAATGGCGGAAGCGGAGGCACCGGTCACCATGGCTTGTTTGTTCGACGCCGGCTCGTCGTATGGAAGAAAGGTCGTGCCGTGCGTAAAGCTACACCCTTCCCGTTCGTCCCGCGCGTAGAAAGGGATCGTGGGACGGGGGCGGCCCGTGCTCATCTCCCGACGAGGCGGGGCGACGGGCTTTTGACTGTCAAGCGTCTTAAGGCTTCGCCGGACTCGGGAGGTCGACGGATCACGGGCATACCGCACCGATTCTCCTGGTCACATTGTACTCGCCCTACGAGAAGAATGCCGTCTCGAGCTGAGATAACCCGACTACAGAACGCGCAGGAGAATCTACATCTCGGATCGCGGACCGCGGGTTACAAGGGCGCACGGTATGGAAGCTGCAAGGTCAAGAGACGGGACGGAGGTCTGACTTATCTCGGAGTTGCTACTAGGCGTCCTATGTGGTGCTGGCCTCAGTATCACCGCCTAGCGGCTTAATCATCCGCAATGTTCACGCAGG
Organism: Monosporascus sp. 5C6A; assembly: GCA_004155035.1. NCBI lineage: Eukaryota > Fungi > Ascomycota > Sordariomycetes > Xylariales > Monosporascus > Monosporascus sp. 5C6A. The sequence goes on along the minus strand of QJOB01000191.1, from coordinate 59,944 downwards.
GCGAGATAGATGAACGACGAGTATAACTATTTGATTGTAAATTTAGCTCGGAAGGACCCGTCGCAACGCCCAAAAACCAGTGTCCCGAGGCCAAACCCCCATCTTTCGCTCTTCAGACCAATTAGGCACATAGCAATACGCTCCAAGGATACCTATTATTATGCAAGTGTCTGTGTTCAAATCAGAGATTCGCTTCTCTTAATAGCCCCCCTCAATGGCCTGCCCACGAGCATATGCGTGCCGTACGCTAGATATTGTGTGATAATATACGTATAATGTTGAAACATGACCAATCCGATACGACGCGGGATAGGATCAGACGACCGGATTTACAGCTGACCAGACAGCAACGCTTCGGTAGCTATACTTCTCGTTAGTATAATGTACTGATTGTCACAGGGTACCCGCGGGATAGAATGAATACATACCACTGTTGATGTACGCCCGCTTAGTATCAAGAGGAACGCCAAACCGCTTTTCCAACTCCTGCTTGATGCCCTTCTTCGTGACGGTCATCAAGTCTGCTGTGCGTAGAATCTCCCGGATCTCTGCCAGCAAGGCATCATCGCTGGGCAGGCCTGAGAGGTTTGTCATCTCCATTTCCTGCTGGGCGCCCAAGAACTGCGAGCCGCCAAACTGGCTCATGCGATTAAGCGGCATGTCGCTCGGCGCGAGCGACATGCGGCTCATGGGGCCGTTATTGCCAAGGTTATACGGCGGAACGACGCCGACTGTCGATCCCGCCCGCGAAGGCGTGTAGTAGTCGCCCGCATTCATGCCTGGCTTCGTTGCATAACTGTAGCCGCTAACCTCGGACCGAGCGTCGTCGCGCACCGTCTGCGCCTCCCAGAGCTCGGCTTGGTACTCCTCCCACTTCTTGCGCGGGATTGAGGCGGGGTCAAACTTTCCTTCGTCCGTGACAACGATCTTCTTCCCACTCTCGCCCGCAATGACACGCGTGTTACCCCAGTTGAAGTCATCCATGTGCCAGAACGCATAAAGGGGCAAGGCGAACGAGAAGACAGGAATCGCTATAACGTATAGGACCATCCAGCCGATCATTTCCCACTTGCGGCGCAGAATGAAGATGAGGGCCTGTAGACCGTAGATCACACCCAGCATAATGAAGGCGGTTAAGGGAATCACGCTAGTGTTCGTTGAGACGAGCACGATCAGATAGACGATATAGGCGATTACAACGGGCTGGATAACAGTCGATAGCAGGTCAATAAACACGATGAAGCGCATGCTGAAACAGCAGAAGCCACAAAGCTCTCCCGCGGAAAGAAGCTCCATCAGGTTGTGCACGGTTGAGTTGATCCAGCGGCGACGTTGCGACATGAACACGGCCCACGAATCCGGTGCGATCGTCCAGGCGTGGGCGGTGAAGATGTACTTGGTCTTATACCTGCTGTGATGCTTGAGAAGCAGGGTCGTCAGGTAACGGTCCTCACCCAAGTGAAGGAGGTTCTTCATATGGAGAGTATCAACACGTATCGCCGCATAGGCTTCAACCACTTCGCGACTGACGAATAGAGGCTTCCCAGTCTCGGCGGCACGGATGCGGTACATACTGAAGCAACCCGGCAGACAAGTGACACTACCGAACAAGCTTTCGAACGCCTTGGTAAGGTTGTGCGAGATGTAGTATTCGTAAACTTGTATCATCGTAATAAACGAGCCCTTTGCATTCGTAAGGGCTGTCTCACCGCAGACAGCAAGCACTCGCGTGTCGTGTAAGAAGCTGGCTACCATACGCGTGGCCGAGTCTGGGGCCACAACCGTGTCTGCATCGATCTGCATCATGAACTCGTAGAACGTCGGGTTCACGCCGATGATGTTTCGGATTTGATGGTACATTTCCAGTTCGAGCGGGCTCATGGGCAAGTTGTAGTGCACGCGGTTGAGGAAACGCATTATGACCATCTGCGAGTCTCGCTTGCCACGGTTGCCAGGGCGTGAAACCTCGGAAGGCTTGCCAACCTTGACGACGACCAAAAAGGGCACAATGTGGCCTTGGACCTCATACAGTCCGGAATAGACCTTGCCCATGTTGTGCTGCTTGAGACCCTCACCAAGCGACTCGAAGCTTAGAGGCTCAGGATCAACAGTCTCAGAGACACCGAGGATATCGAGAACGATGCGCGGTGTTGGTCTGTCGTTACCTTGGCCGATGATCATGCCGTCGCAGATGATTACGAGCAGTTTGCGCTTATCATCATACCGCATGCGTGCGGCCGAATCGATCGCGCGACGGAGAGACTCCTCGTCTTCGGTATAGGCCGGGATCTGACACATAACGAACTTGTCCAAGTTCTCGGGCATGTTCTTGCCTCCGAACTGGAGAGCAGCCAAGAATTTGAAGCCAATAATCGAGCAGATGATGGCGGAAACAATTATCATTATGTAATTGGCAAATTTGCATCGTGGAGAATTTCGCGTGTCTAGGTCGCCGATATAGAAAAGGTTGTCCAGGCACAGTTGCTGGCGCCGGCGCACGTCTGGGGGGAGGGCCAGCGAATCCCAAAACGCGGTCAAGTCAGTTCCGGATTTCTGCTGGAAAAGCTCGACGACGAGATCGTCTATAAAATCAGTGATGTTTGGTTCAGTAGGCGGATCTTCACCCTCCGGGACCTCCAGGTGACGGCCGCCGCGCATGTATCTCGTCAAGTCGTAGACACGGTTATTCAATATCGCAACTGCTTCCCCATTCTCAGCAAGAGTACCAACGTATTCGGCCGAGTATCCGATGTTGCCTTTCTTGTATTGAGATTTAAGTAACACGATCTTTTCATAGAACCAGTCAGGTCGATAATCGCCAGTCCAGTAGCGGAAGTCATGATACCTGGCGTTCAGGTCCTGACTATTGATGACATTTGGCGAGCCGGTAATGTTAGTCGATTTATAATCCAATGTTACGGCGGGATGGACCTCGCGGTTGACACCCTGGCAGAGAGCGGATACCTGGACGGGGAAAAGAGCAGTGATGTCGAGTCCGCCGTATTGCAAAAGTTGCTGGTCCTGCAAGTAAGGCGGGTAGTGATGCGGTGTATACTCGGTCAGGTCGAAGACTTGGCCGCGGATAGAAACATAAGCCGGGTTTCCATCCTTCCCGTTGTACCCTGTCAGTTCGGCCGGGCTGTAGATGTACTGTTTGGGGCAGATGAGCATGGGGAAAACAACGATGAAGAAGGCAGCGACCAAGCAACTGAGCCAGATGATCATGTTGATTGCCAGCTTCTCTCGCCAAGCCATGCGCACGTCCTTTCGAGGCATGCCACACCAACGGATCAGGAAGTCGGGGATGAACCAGGTCAAGAGATAGACCATGAAGACCCAGCGCTTACGGCTCGGACTGTCCTTGTATTCCTCTACCTCGACGAGTGACTTCTCATTCCCTCGCTCAGCCATCTGCTCCCGGGTGTCAAGGTTCTTGAACATGTCCCCGCCCCCGAAGGCCGAAACACCAGCCTCGGAACGGGTATCGACGTCTCCATCCCCGAAGTAGCCTCCCCTAGACTTGTCGGTATACTGGGGAGTGTTGCCGACCGACAAGAGTCGCTCCTTCGATGCCCCAAACGGTACCTCAAGGGGGGAGGGCGCCGGGCCGTCGCCGGCTTCCGAATGGAACCGCCCTGAAGCGGACACCCCGTCGGCGAGCTGCATGATTTCCATCCAGCAGCGCTCGCTGAGGAAAATACCGGTTGATCCGACTCGCGCTTCGTTGCCTGGCCACTGCTTCTCTTGCACAACGGCCTCGACCTTCTCTCGCTCACTGCCCACCAAGAGGTTGTCGGATTCAGCAAGGCCCAGAAACTCGCCAAAAGGCAGGAAGAGACTGAAATCAGCCGATCTCAGCCGCTGGCTTATCTCGGCAATGCCAAACGTCTGCACCTGCGTGCGGACGCATTTGCTGTCGAACTGATTCGCAATTCGTCTGTCATTAGGCTTGAGACAGAAAACGAAGTACGTGTTCGTGTTCGGCGCGATAATTGCATTTTTGACATTCTCAAGGGCGGATAGGAACTGGCCGGATGCGCCTTGTTCCGAAGTGCGACTATTTGTCTTTTTATTGTCGTCTCTGCCCTTGCTTTGTGCGGAGAAGTCTCCGGCCTCGCTACCAAAGTCATCGGCGGAATCTTCCCGACGAGGCACCCGAGATCTCATGGTGCGCGCCGTCCTTCTCGACACCACGCTAGGCGCTCGCATCGGTTTCGAACTAACGGACGCCTGCATTACTGTCGTCCTCTCTTGTGGGTGCATGACGGTTTTAAGCGCCTCCTGGCCGAAAAGTCGCGCGACGAACGCGCTCTTGCTGGATTTGATCATGTTCATTAGATCGCCGGAAATGACTTCACCGTTCTCCTCAACAAGACCCTTGATAGGGTAGTCGACCTCGCCCGCGAAGTGCTTCACAGTGAACGTGGCCGCGGTGTTTTCTGATAGGAAGTTGCTCCCCGGAAGCCTGGCTGTTGCCGACCCAACAGTGAGGGCTGGGTTTTTGCCTTCGAACCTCTTCCTCAAGCTCTCCAGAAGCTGCATGTCAGTCCTGTGGCGTCGGGTTTGATCGTCCAAAATGCTAAGCAAGCCATTCCCAGGCTTAAGCAGACCCTTGACGGCATCGGAATTGTCGAAGTAACTAGTGGCAGGAACAGATACTTCTTCCGTCTCCAACATATCCGCCTTTCGGTCAAAGAATGTCTGCAGGGTCAGGTTGTACAGCGACTCAACGGCGGCATTGTTGAGGAGCTGGTCAAGGGCAGAACCAGTCGAGGATTGCTCCGAGAAGCCCGGGAAATCGATGATGTTAACAGTGTTAGAAATGGCTTCTTCAGCGGCGCAAATCTTCTGGTTGATAGCCTCGATCACGTAGGCGACTAGCAGGGAGTATAGAGTCCTCGCCAATTCGTCGGCGTTGGCACGTGCCCCCTGGGGATCTAGCATGACTGTTACCCTTTCGCGGTGGATCATTTTTGTCTTGTAGCCCATCGTAGTCTGGAGATCCTGCGCGCTCACGCCAAGGAAAGCAGCAATAATCCCCAGCACATCCTTGTTACGTACGGCGGTGACCGTCTGTGCGCCTTCGTGAGAGAAGCCCCCGCTGTCATCACCAGTGGCAGTGGTATTAGAGGACGTCTCAAACTCAAGCTGCCCGATGTGGAGGATACAGGCTAGGATCTGGCAGATTTCGGCGATTTCACCCCTGGGAAACTCGAGCTTTCGGAGCGCCGTCTTGAATAGCTGGAAGCCCTCGGCATCATTGATTCCAACCTTGAGTTGCGTCGGATGCCCCAAATACTTCCACCGTTTCTGCCCTGCCGCGTCCCGTGGCGTATCAATTCCGAGATGTGCCTTCTCAGCGGCACTCGTGCCCGCGAGAAGGTAGTAGAGAACGTGGAAGTTACGCTCTCCGGTAGGGATATTGGTTATCCTACTGCGCTCTAAACGGTGGTCCAGTAGCTTTCCTCCAATCAAGAGGGGATTGGTGGTTGATGTCGTGTCGTATTGGAGCTCATAAAATAGACCAGCCTTAGACGCCGTGGGCGTCGTGGCGGTCTTCGTTGTGGTAAGCGTGTCGAAGACGTAAGCACCAAGAGAGACCTTGTTCGACAATGGTGTAGAGGATTTGTTGAGAAGCGCAGTTAGCAGATGGGAACGAACGGTCGTCTTCCCCGAGCCGGATTCACCCCTGAAGAATTCATGTTAGTCATCTCACAACAAGCATTGCTTTGAAGCCCGATCTCGACGTACAGAAACAGAATTGCCTGGTTCTCTGAGCGATGTCCCAGTCGAGTTAATGCTCGGTCCGCCATGTCCTCGGCGCCAGCCATGGCGCTACCTTCCTTGCCTCCATCTAGACCTTTGGTGGACGACGTGTACGTGTTCAGAGAGATGAGAGCGTGTGACGACAACCGGGCAGTAGGTATGGAGACATGGAAACGGCTTGCCAGGTGTGCCGTCAGGTGTGTATCGGACTGAAGATGTGCGGGCAACGAGGGCAACGAAGGCTGATTATGAGCTCCGCCGTTCCCGCCCGTCGAGGGGAGGTTCAGAGCCATGTTGGATTAACAGCCGCGAGGGAGACTTTCTCCTGGCTCCTATCCTACAGGCGAGGGATTCCCGATACGACTATCAAAACCGAAGTGACGGCCGAAGAAGTATTAAAAGACTTTGGTATGAAGTGTTATGGACGAAGCTAAAAAGGGGGGACTTCTACTTCTGCTATGACGGAATTCTCCTATGTTTCTTCTCTCACTTAAGGCGAGCAAATGGATTTACATTCAACGAGGTCGGCAACGGTTGGAGCATCCGAGCGAGTGCATGCGTAAGCCGAACAAATTAACGAACGTAGTAAGAGAAGGGAAAGAGGCAAGCAGAACTATGGAGAAAGCCGCTATTCTCAATGTTGTAGAGATCCTCAACCTTTTCCAGCCAGATGTTGTAGCAGGGGAAAAGCGACCTTGGCTCTTGCCTGGAGGTAGTTTTTGTACGGCTAGCCACAGAAGAGAGGTCTGGAGCGCACTACGTAGGCGACTCTTGACCTCTCGGGCTCGTGCCAAGGAGGCCCATTTGCCATTTACACGAGCCTTGCAAGCTGGTAGGGCGACGCCGGCAGGGCCATAGTGGCCCCTTAACGCTCGAACGCTAGCCCGCAGACGAACTACAGTACGACATGCACAGTACGCTCCGATGTACTGCTTTGGCTTGGGTACGGACGCGTCTGTATTTTGATCTCACCACGTACTAGGTACATATCGCGTGTTTCTATCCTCCGGAATAATGTCAGAATTATACATACAGAGGATTTCTCACCACTGGCCCGGGAGTCCAAGATTATTGTCCCACGTATTGCGTATTGACGAGTAGTAGACACCAGTTGGAGCAAACTTCATTATTGTCGTACCGTTAGAATTGACATTCTCTCGCGCGGGAAACCGCTTCCTTCATACATTTGTAGGCGACTCTGGTGATGTTATTTTGCACTTACATACGCGTAGTACCGTCCGCAAGGGAGTACCCGGGTACCTACCTGTACTAGAGCATTAAGCCCCTTAAACAACCCACACGTGCACCTGTACGAAGGAGAACGTGCGAAAATGACCCGTGACCACTCCACTCAGCATCTCATAGATACATCTGACTCTGATCCAGTCGATCCAAGCACCCGGGTTGTATATCTCTGTCTACGCGCACCATTTCTTTTGCTTCTTAAGCGATTCCTCGTCCTGGATGCTGCAAAACAGTCTTGTACGACATGGGCCCATGGCTGCTGACCCGACAGTTGCTTCCGATCTGTTGATTTCGGGGGTTGGCTGGAGTCGACACCTGTCTCACGAATCATGGTGGAGGCGCGGCATTCCTCGAAAAGCGATCTATAAATAGTCGTCGCATGTGACAACCCGACGAGGTGCATTCCGTCACCTTGTGAAGCGTTTATTAAGAAATGCTCCGTATACTAAACCTTTATGCAACGTAGGTAAGTAAGGCATCCCTGGACTGAAACCTGGTTTCCTTGTTGAAAAAGTATCCTGTCGCGGCAAGAAAATTTATTTGGGGAGGGGGGGAACGGGGTTGGCTTTTTGCCGCTCTTTTCTTTCTCGTATTGATGGCTGTGTAGGTATGTAAGATCTGCGACCCAACTCGTCCATGTCCGCGATTGTGGCAGTGAAGAAAAGAAGAAAAGTGGCCCCGATGGAGTTCGAGAACTTTCACCATCCCATTTTCGTTCCGTAACGGGGCTTGGGGTCCAGCCACTCCTTCCTACCCACCCCACAAGTAAGCCGTCCTGTCCCACAAACTACCCTAATAGGTAAGAGGGATACTCTCGATCCTTTTCCTTCATCTTCTAATAACCTGGAATACTCCCGTTTCGCCTCTTCGTATTACCTTCAACGCTTAACGACACAGTACATACATACTATTCTGCATTATTGTACGGAGTAATGTAAATTGTATCCTCTTGTACAGTAAACACGCGTGCAGGTGGCAGGCAAGGTGGTTGACCAAAATATTGATTGATACGCCGACGACCCATAACACGCGACAGACACTATAAAGTTTTTTGTCAACCACCTTGGCAGGCTAAGGATAGCTTGTTGTCAGTTGGCATCATACCTACTCAGTGTCAATTGATCAGCGGTTGATTTTCCAAGGCCGATGTGCCTGTCTCAAACCATGGATAGATCCCCGATCCAGTCATCCATGTATCGCTCAGGCTATTTATCAGAAGGAAAACAATCGTGCAGTCATCTAGGTAGCTCTACACCAGCCTCTCGGAACAGGTGAAATCCAACTGGGCTGAAAGGAATTATACAATAGTTACCTCCCACAACACGCTGCGCCGCCCCAGCGGTGACAGCCAGTCGATTGCAGCAGTCCTGGTTGCTCTCCCTTCCGAGGGAATACAAGCACTACGAAGTCGCAGGTATTGATCATGCCCAAAGAAGCGCCTTTAATACGGTGGCTCATGCAAGTGACACTTTTGGGAATAGCGTGGAAGAGGTTGCGGAGACTTTGCGCTAATGCTCGCCCGTATTCCAGGACTGCCGCCGGCGGGTGCGGCCAACCACCCAGGGCTGCCAGGTTCCAGGCAGGACGACAGTGCGAGTTACATTGGTGATCACTTCTGCATTTTCATCATAGTGGAACGTCAAGAAAGTTCCTCCCCTTCCCTCTTTTCAATTATATCCGCTATCCACCTTGAACAGCCTCTACGCATCCTTGGAGAGACCGTTGCCGTCTTTTCATTCCTACTCCCATATTCTAATCGACCGTCTCATTCGCTCTGGCGGCGTAATATACTTACTATCGCTTATGATAATCCTTCTTATCTGTTGGTGATTTGCGTTTGTTTATTATCCTTAACGAGGTGCCCAGGGAAACCGCCCAACCCCGAGACTCCTACTGAGCCTCCATCGTACGGCTGGCCAGACATTCGTTCAAAAACTGCTGCGCTCACCACCGTTAATCACCCCTACCGGCTATCCTCTATCTTGGCTTGTTGTCGACTACGTAGATTGTTGGATTCGGCTACCTAGAAGGTGTTGCCTGTTTACGTCTGAGGGGTCTCTAATCCCATCCGGATTCTGAATTCTGAGACATCGTGACTGTCCCTTGGGGCATCACGATCCACTCCGCTGCCTAGACATGGCCAACCCACAATCTCGCATGTCTATGTTCTCGGCGGTCTCTGATGCGGCAGCCGGTCCTCGAGGTCCTGGACAACATGCGTCTCAAGTCTCGACGACGACCCTCCTGAATGGAATTCATGGCATCTACTTATCCTCCCAGCCTTACAGACTCGATGCTGGGACGAGTTTAGTCGTCAACACATGGCTCACGGCTAGTCAACCGGGGCCTGACGGAAGGCAGGGAGGAACTGTCGATACCGCCTTGGCGGCAAGCGCTTGGGAACATGCCCGCCGCCGTGCGGAAGATGGGTGCATTATCCTCGGGTATGTGATGGAACCTTCAGTTCAACCAAGTCCTCGTTGCTAACATCAGTAGTTCCCTGCACCCATCAACACCCTCGCTCCTCTCACCGTTCCTCTCTTCTATGCCACTTTCCATTCCTTCATCACTCTTCACTGCCCTCGAAGCTATAAAGCCATTCCTTCGATGCGTCACGCCCTACAATCCGTCTACACCCCGTCAATCAGCTCTTGGGATTACTCTAACCCTCAACCTGGCTGGAAATCTGACCGCTGCGACCTTAGCCCTGTCGCAGGGCGGTATAGATACTAAAAACGGCCTGTTGAAGATCCCGGCCGAGCCCGGTCATCGTGCTTTTGACGTCTTCTACTACCTGTTGACCTCCGCCTCCACTCCGGCAGAGCGGGAATTTCTGGGTCTCAAACCAGCCGCGAGCTATTCACTGTTGGCGAGGTCCGGCACCTATGACCCGCCTTCGTATCTCCCCACCGCGGACGATGCCGCAGCTGCCGACGACTTCCGGTCCGCCCTGAAAGAAATTGGTATCAGGGGCTCGTCTCACCGGAACTTCATCTCGACACTTGCCGGGCTGCTAAAGCTCGGCAATACCCTAGATTATGATATCGATGAAGATGTTCTCGATGATATTTGTGAAGATGTCGGCGGGTTACTCGGTCTCGACCCCGAGGTCCTTGCTCGGAAATGTTCGACCGAAGATCGAGTTACTCTTGTCGGCGGGCTGTACGAGGCTCTCGTCGACTGGGTCATCACTAAGGCGAACGAAGCAATTGCAGCGCAGATGGGGCGTATCAGAGACGGTGACGAATCCGTCGATGGACGGGGGCGTAGAACCCCGACCTCCAACGATGGCAACGATGACACTGTTTCCATCACCGTCATCGAGGTTCCCGATCCTGCTCTGGGGAAGGCCATTGCCGTGCGAGGTGTCTTCGACGATAGCATAGGGATCAATGCAGAGATGAGAGAGGACGGAGTAGATGTGGCACCGGCCGGAAGCTCAGTGCTGCGTGAAATGGAAAATGCCGTTGCCGAAGTAGCCCCTGACCTAGGTATCATGAACGGGCCCGCTGGCCGAGACCGCCAGCACGACTTGGAGAAGAGGGAGACGGTGTTGGAAAAGATTGGCTTCGCCAGTGAGGAGGACGGCTTCCTAAAGGAGCTTCTCTTCCCCGTCCCCGGGGAGGGTATCAATCTAGGCCAGAATGCGCGACTTGATCTCCCAGCCGTGCTAAATGCTAGCCGTGTCTGGTATCACTTGTCCCTCCATCCAACTGATGAGAGCCCGGCGAACTTGGCGGCCTTACCTTCAATCACCTCGGCGTGGTCTGCCGGCACCATTTCCCGTCAACTGCGGGCTTGGAGGCTACCCGAATGGGCGAACCGACGCAACAGGAATCTTGATTTTACAGCGGATTACGACCTTGACGAGTTCACTCAACGCTTTGCCCCTCTAGGCTGCGGGGAGGGTCGAGACGGCATAGAAAGTTGGGTTCTGGAAAGAGGTTGGAGCAACGGCGAAGTCGTTGTGGGGAAGGAGCGCGTCTGGATGAGGGAGTCCGCTTGGTGGGAAGCTGAAAGCATGTTAGACTTGAAACCTGCCCAGGACAACGTCAGAGGCATGGATAATACGCTAATGGCTCCTGGGCTCGAGACTGGTTATTCTAACAACGGCAGCGGCTTCTTCCCGATGATGCACGATCAGCGCTCCATCAACAGCAGCCGTGATCAGCTCCTCAACAGCCAGCGGAACCAGAGTCAGCTCACCTTCCACCCAACTCCTCTGGCCGCCCCTTCGGTCGCCCCTACCGCCATGCGTGACAACGGCGACTATGGTTTAGGAACTAAGGGCGACGCCCACCGTAACCAAATCTTCTACACCAGCGATGGCCAGTTTATGAATGGCCTGGATCCTGATTTGGCAGAGGGCAAACACGTCGAAACGCAGGAGGTAACTTTTGGGCGACGTGTCTGGGTTGGTGTCGTGTGGGCGTTGACATTCTGGATTCCCTCCTTCCTGCTGCAGTACGTGGGACGAATGAAGCGGCCGGACGTTCGGATGGCCTGGCGAGAGAAATTCGTCCTGTGCTTCTTCATTTTGTTGGCCAACGCTTTCATTGTCTTCTGGATCGTTGCCTTGGGCCTAATCATTTGTCCAGACTTTGACAAGGCTTGGTCACAAAAGGAGGTGGCTACGCACCTGGGCGAGGCGGATTATTGGGTCAGCATCCGCGGCGGAGTATACGACTTCACGAGTTTCTGGAGACAGCAGCACAGCGGCACTGACATCGAGACTCCGGAGCTGATGATGCAATTTGCCGGCAAGAATATGGATGCCTACTTCGTCCCTCCCTTGACACTCACCTGTCCTGGACTCGGTATTACAGATCGGATGCAGTTGCGGGCGAACAACACCCCCGAGATACCCCAGGGTATCCATACTTCAGGTTACTACCAGACGGACCCCACGAGTAAACTAAGTTCAGAATATTGGTATAGGGACGATTTCTTACCTCGCATCAAGGAATTCTACAAAGGGGATCTCGTCTGGGATATCCAGGAAGTCAACAAAGATGGTACAGACAATGGCCACATGTGGATTCTCTACGAGAACAAGATCTACGACCTCACGGATTACTTCAGCACTATCAAGTACTTCAAGACTGTCGCGTCGTACAATTTCCTCGACGACGGCCTTGTGGAAACCGTGAAGAGAAATCCGGGTCAGGACGTCACTAACCAATGGAAAGCCCGGATCGAAAACACTGCCAACAACCAGACAGCCCATGCGAGGGTTCTTAACAGCCTCAACTGTATCCAACAGACATTCTATGTGGGCATTCCGGACTTCCGATTTTCGCCACGATGCCAAGCCAACAACTATATTCTTTTGGCATTCACAATCATCCTGTGCCTGGTTATAGCCGTCAAGTTCCTTGCGGCCTTGCAATTCGGCTCCAAGAGCCGGCCTGCTCCTCAGGAGAAGTTCGTCATTTGCCAGGTTCCAGCCTACACCGAAGGAGAAGATTCCTTGAGGAACGCGCTCGATTCGCTTACTGCCCTGCAGTACGACAACAAGAGGAAGCTAATCTGCGTCATCTGTGACGGCGTCATCGTTGGTGAAGGCAACGATCGCCCTACTCCCAAGATCGTTTTGGATATCCTTGGAGTCGATCCCAAGGTTGACCCTCCAGCCCTCCCCTTCAAGTCTGTCGGTACCGGCAGCGAACAGCTGAACTACGGAAAAGTCTATTCCGGCCTCTACGAGTATGAGGGCAACGTCGTCCCATACATCGTTGTGGTCAAAGTCGGCAAGGAATCGGAACAGAGCAAGGCCAAGCCCGGTAACCGTGGCAAGCGTGATTCCCAGATTCTGCTGATGAGCTTCCTCAACCGTGTCCACCATCGCGCTCCGATGAACCCTCTCGAGCTCGAAATGTTCCATCAGATCAATAACATCATCGGTGTCGATCCCGAGTTGTACGAATATCTATTTATGGTTGACGCTGATACGTCCGTGCGGGAGGATTCGCTGAACCGGCTCGTGGCGGCGTGTGCCAACAACTCCAAGATCGCTGGCATCTGTGGCGAGACAGGATTGCAGAACGAGGAACGGACATGGTGGAGTATGATCCAGGTCTATGAATACTATATCTCTCACCACCTCGCAAAGGCCTTCGAATCTCTGTTCGGTAGCGTCACCTGTTTACCTGGATGGTGAGTACTGTAACCCCCCGCCATCATGATCTGGGCTGACGCATATAGTTTCACGATGTACCGCCTAAGGACAGCGGATAAGGGCAGACCTCTGATCATCGCTGATGGAGTCATCAGGGAGTATAGCATCTGCAACGTAGATACGCTCCATAAGAAGAACCTGCTCTCCCTGGGCGAGGATCGATTTCTCACTACGCTGATGACCAAGTACTTCCCACACATGTCCTTCAAGTTCATTCCGGATGCGTACTGTCAAACCGCTGCCCCCGAGAAGTGGAGCGTACTGTTATCGCAACGTCGCAGATGGATCAACTCAACTATCCACAACCTGGTGGAGTTGATGATGCTCAAGGACATGTGCGGTTTCTGCTGTTTCTCTATGCGCTTCGTTGTCTTGATCGATCTCGCCGGCACCATCATCCTCCCAGCTACTTGCGTTTATCTCGGGTATCTGATTTACAGACTTGCAACAAATACCGGGCAATTCCCTCTGTTCTCGCTTGTTATGATTGCTGCCGTGTACGGTCTGCAGGCTATTATCTTTATACTAAAGCGACAGTGGCAACATGTCGGATGGATGATCATCTACATCCTGGCCTTTCCTATTTACTCTTTCGTCCTTCCCATCTACTCGTTCTGGAACCAGGATAACTTTACGTGGGGTAATACCCGTATTGTTATCGGTGAGAAGGGCAACAAGCAGGTCGTGGCGGTGGATGATGAAGGCTTCGACCCTAGATCCATTCCACTACAGCGGTGGGATGACTATGCAGCGCTCAACAACCTCCCTGGCCGACGTGGTGTGCATCATGAGAAGATGCATGAGATCTACGAGGACACGTACGAGATGGATGACATGAGATCTGTCTACTCCTCTGCCCGACAACCCTCTGTCCTTACTGGGCTTCAGGGTCGCGGTGGCTTCATTCCCCCTCAGTCGCCGGCGCCTTTCCAGCACCAATCGTCCTACGGTCCCTATTCGGATAACCTGATGCAGAACAGGCAGTCCACCGCTTCTTTCGGTGATATGCAACGCTTGCAAACCGGGTCTCCTTATCATGACTATGCCAACCCTCACAGTCGCCAACCAAGCATGAGCAACCTACGCAGCGTAGCCAACGTATCGCCCCAGCATGATCCAAATATGCACCGGCAGTCCACTGCAACGCTAGGTCTCGGCGGCCGCGCGCGAACGCCCATGGGGATGAGGGGACATCAAAGTGTGGCTTCTTTCGACTTCCAGAGAGGGAACCAAGGCCCTGACGATGAGACGATCGCCTCTACTATCCGGGCCGTTCTGCGTGACGTAGACCTTGATTCAGTCACCAAGAAACAAGTACGAGCTCTGGTCGAGCAGAGACTGCAGACGGAGCTCGTTGGCGAGCGGAGGACGTTCATGGATCGGCAGATTGATCTCGAGCTGGCTAATATGTGAGGTGTGCGGGATGTAGATGGGCTTGTACATACAGTGGGCGATGGCATTTTTCTCTGATATGACTCTGGGCCAGTATCTGGACTTGCAAAATCTTGCGGGCGTTCTCGATGATTCCGGATAGGAGATTTCGTCCAGGACGCGTAATTTTACATTTATACCGGATATCGGTCGGCAAGAAGCTCGCACATGACCCTCATCGATTGGATATGTTGCTCTTTCTCTCGCCTATCAGCGTCGTCGTTATCATGGCTGCGGTTGTTTTTCGGGATGGTAGGTAGTATAGCACGGTAATACAATTGTTCGTCCACATATATATACATAGGCATATGTGATGGCTCGCTATGTGGCATCCGTATTCTTAGATGACGGAATGTAGTCTTATTTCATCTTCGTACAGGCGTCGATGTGCCGGAAGTGCGAAGTCGCTCGTCTACATGGGATCTCTCCGCCTTAACCTTCGTCCCGAAGTCGTGTCGGCCGTGTTGAGTAGATCAAGCGAGTGTCCCTTGTGCTTACTTGCCTTGCTCTGTCAAATGCGGTTTTCCGTCACGGCATTACGCTTTCCACTGCCGCCTCATTACCTATATGTAATAGGACGGTATCGTTTCTCGGTTGCTGCCCAGCGGTAGGAAGCTCGAAATTGCCGCCCGTCGCGACAAATCCTGTCTCTCTCAGGCGGCCTAGACGCCGCAAGGAGTCCAGTAGAAGATGGAGCGACGGACCCGCGCATAGCGCATCCTAGGTAATGAGGTACCTACCTAGGTAGCCTAGGCACGGATGAGAGAAGCGCAAATAGAGCTAGGCCCCTGCGGGGGATGAGGAGAAGGAGAATAAGAAGAAAAAGACGAGATCAACAAAGACTGCCTCAATTGCCTTGCCCTCCGTCCTAGGAACAACTAAACGGATGATGATGTAAGTAAGCTACAGTATATAGACTTAGCCGCTGCTGCTGCTGTTGTGGCCGGAGGCGGAAATGGATGAATGAGATAAATGGGATAAAGCAATGTGTCCGGCAGTTGTGAAGACTTGCCCTGTATAAATCATACATAAACGCGTTTCCATCAGCAGGAGGAGCGACGTGATGCTTTCCTACCTGCATACATCTAACGGATAGACCCGTTGTTCGTTCCTCCCATATGTAGATGTGCATATCAAAGCGGCCAACAGAGAACCCCCAGTGTGTCCGGCAATGCCCCTGTCTCCTTTAAGTCGATGACAGTAGACTGTACCCGCCAGAGCCTACGCGCCGGCGAGTCGGACGCGGCTATTGTTGCAACGGCTAACTTGACGCTAAACCGCGAGCACCGTGTCGACATGCGCAATATGTATCTCAATAATGGCAACGGGCGTAGCTCCTCCTCTGATATCCGTGGCGATGGCGATGGCGATGCCCGCGGTCCGAGACGCCTTTCACGCAGTAGTGCATAATACGGCTGTGAATCTGGACGCCTATACTGCTGCTCACATTACCCATCCTAACGGCAAGGCTCAAGCCGATCTCGTCCGCGCCGCTTACGTCTGGGCCGGTCGCCGCCACGAGGCGGCGTATGTTCAGGCACGCGGCACTCGAACGGCGGCGGACGACCACGAAAATTTGGCTGCCATAGCTAAGGTGTTCACCGGGCCTGAACGTTCCCTACCCCTTTATGTCCCGGCGGATCAAAGGCGATATTGACCATATTTGAAACACTAGTGGCTTCCCCGGTGGCTTTGAAGCGGTAATGGTATTAGACCGGCAGCCTGACAACCCCCCGTCGCCGACTTCTCCAACCCCAAGCCTGGCGTTCCACGGGGTCGTATACACATTCCGGCGAGATTAGGTCCGCTGCCGTATGCAGAGGGTGCAAATACTGCGTGTGTCTGTTAACGGTTTTGGCTTCGGGGAAGCCAATGCCCATGCCATCCTTGAGCCAGGGGCGTGGATGCCCGAAAATATCCGCCTCCAACCCGGATGCCTTTCCTCGCTTCTCTATTCTCTTAAGCCAATAGCCAGTAGTCGCTTAAACTTATGGTCGATATCTATTACAAATGGGCACGGTAGCACACGGAAGCGGCATTGGCGGATTTTTCCTTCACCCTCTGTCATCGACGCTCTAGCTGGCCATGACGCTGCGCCGCCCCGTGCGAGGAGCTGTCCGGTCAGCCGCCATTGTCAAGGCAAGTGATCTCCTCTCCTCATTTCGCCGTACTTTCAATGAGCATGACGACGAAATCTAAAAGGGAGAGTCAGACTCGCATAGGATGGTCCCCTCGATTCCATGACCCACGAGAGCTTCCTGTTCGCGAGCTAGATGAAAGTCGGAGGCACGCTCGCATTCGAGCGTACCTTTATGTCACAGCACTTAGATTTCTTCCATATGCTATCCTCTGCCGTTAAAACTGTTGGAGCTAGCGGCCAGCCTAATTACAATGTCGGAAATGCCGTCCAGATGTCATTGCATACCTCCTTCGGGACTCGCCATGCCATTTCATGTCTCTCAACGTCGGCTATATCAAGGACGCGGTTGCCACTGCCGACAGTGAAGCGCGGCTAAGTGGTCTACGCCACGCCGGTCAAAGGGCCATTCAACCCGATGAGCTATCACGCTACCTTGACTACGCCCTCGGAGCCGCGGCCAGCCACCGGCGTTGCGCTCATGTTATCATCGGCTTTAATGCGTCCTAGCTCTCCCGAGCTACGGCTACCACCGTGAACGAGACCGTCCTCTCAGCAACATTTCGTCATGTTTGATTTGTGACACGGATAAAGCTGCGGTAACCAATCCCGTACCTACGACTACTTATGTATCGTTTACCGAGGTTGCAGCCAGCGGCAACCCAGAATCCGTACCTAATTTCATTGCTGGGGTTATTACCCACCAGCTTACACGGCTGATTTCCGTCGGCGCCTCGCGAATCAGCGACAGCCGAGGCTTTATTCTGGGTCCTGGACTTCATTAACTCATTCCCATTGAGCTACGTAATTGGGTATTGCGCGGCGAGTTCGACTCCCCTTGCAGTCGTCGGAGGCCTTGACGGATCAGCCCATAAACGCTCTTGCGGGAAAGACAGCCGCTCGCTCCCGCCTAGCCATATCAAAAGGCGGCGAAACCAGCGATGAGTTTGGCGTAGACGATGGCGAGTACAGCAGAGAGATCGATACAGAGCCTAGCGACAAACACAAGTGGTCGGCATCCGTATCGACACCATCAGCTCCAAGGAGCATGAGCGGTAGGGCCAAAGGCACGTCTATTAGTTGGCCCCCTCCCGCTTCCTCCGGTTCGAGGACACTGTGCGACCGTTCGAGCATTCACGTCCCGCCATAGACTCCTCCGAAGACCAATAAGCCACGGCAGATGCTGTGCGTTCGTTTCTTTTGGGATGGGTCTGATCTGTCGCTGCAGCAACGGCTCGAGGGCACAAGTCCCGCGGCCACCGCGAACGCTTACGAGCGTCAGAGTATCTTTCAGCGCCGGGAACCGTTGCAGGACTGCAGCGAATTCTCGGTCGGGCATCCCATCGACGATCCGTCACATTCGCAGGCCATGTCTGTTGCCGTCTTGACGCTCACGGCCACGGATTTTGCCCGCCGATCGGATGCAGGGGAGATAGCTCAAGAGACCCTCCACCGGGCCCTCAGGCAGTCGCCGCTCTCCGGCGTGGCCACGTTTTTCAGTTAGTGCTCCCTGACTCCGACACGTTACTGGAGCTGCCGGCGATATGTTCGGCGTTCAAAAAGATTCTCGCTGTCTCTGAGGAGGATCGCACACTAGTTTGTACCTACACAACCGACGAGCGTAACCCATGGGCGCGGGCAGGCTCTCCCCCTCCATTTTTATCAGTCTGGTCGTTCCCGCGCCGACCTTTGACCATAATTCCGCCGCAAACTTGAACTCGACCCTGGCAATGCCGCTGCCTTAGCCGCCATTGATCCGTCCGCATTCGTCATGTGTCTCCATGATGAATCACCCAACAGCGCTGGGGAACGCCACATGTACTTCCTTAACGGTCATCAGTATCCGTTTGCCAATCGATGGCTGGACAAACCTGCTAGGTTCACCATGACCGTCAACGGCTTGTCGGCGGGCATTTACGAGCATGCCAAACTGGATGGCATGGACGTGCGTGCGCCGCATCGGCACCCCAGACATGCGCTGTTTGTTCACTCTTCGATCGAAATCGATTCTTCCGCGTCGAAGCCATATCATTTTCGCGAGCACACCTGGAGACTTAGCCCCACTGTGATGTAAGCATCGAGCAGAGTCAGACTTTAGGCAGGTCATACGGGCCGATGGACCACCAAGATGCCAAGGCCGAGGACCTCAGTCCCATCTGCACCAGCGACCACCGCGGCCCCGCCCGAAGCTATCGCCCATCTCATCGTGCTCCCTCCGCGGCGCCTCATCCATGGAATCATACATCCAGCCTCAGAAGTCGTGGCGCTTGCCACGTTTGCCCGGCGCCGTCTCGGCTGGGTCCAGACGGTTTCGCCGACGGTGCGTGCGTACATAGAGGCGGTGGTATTAGTATTAGTAGGAGGTTAGGAAGATGACACGGTCCGCACACGCTCCCTATCCGGCCCCGCAGTACTTAGCGGCGTGCCCCGGCGTCATCTCAGTAGCCGCGAGCGGCCGCCGCTTTGCCAACCACATATATGCGGTTCTTGGAGTGCTATCGCCCGAGGAGCGCGGCGATGGCCGGCCGTCTACCTGCCCTTTTCAACCACCGGGTCTAGGATGCCGCCCGCCACGGCGGTTCGGGCCAGAACGTCAAGATAGGCTTCATGCCGGTTGATGACCCGGGCGACCTGAGCGGTCGCTGGGACCAGGGGGGGGGGGGGGGGGGGCTTGCTCCTCATCTATCTCTTCACTAACGGACGCCTACTGTCGCGCCGCTGTCCGGAGTCACGGGCGCTCCGAACGTGCCCTCTACGACCAAAAAGGACAGGCGCGATATCCCGAGGCGGTGCGTGGTGTGGCTTCTTGTGGGAGGGAAAATGGTTTTTTTTTAACAGTGACGCGTGAAAAGAGCAAAACTCGAAGAGATAACCCTGAATGGATGGTCCCCATAACATCAAGAATTCGCTGTCCGAATTGTCGGAATGTGAAAGCGAGGAGAGCCATGGTTTGAGATGAGTATCGTGGCCCAAAGCCCCTAATCGATAGGATAGGCGGCTCTGGCGTATTATGGTGCGTGGGTGCACTCAATGTTTACTTGCGGTGATGCTCCATCTCGCACAAAGCAGGCCCTTAGTGTTTGGCTTCCATCCCTCATAGGTCTACTAAAGGAGGAATTTGCGGGTATCAGACCCAGCCTCACCACCCAGGCGAGATGTCACCGGGAGATATAGTATCAAAGGGGAAGACGGCCTGTACATGCCGCGTTCTTAACTATGCTAAACAGCAATGCAGATTCGTTCCTATCGCAGTAGGTTTCCAATGAGGGCCAGATTGCTCAATCATCAATGGATATGAACTCTGCTTATGGGAGGGAGATGATCTATACGTCCCACAGAGGGGGCTCTTTCGCCCCCGGGTTATATACCTATGAGGATGACCAGGGCGAGGGCAAGAATGAGCAAAGCTCAGAGTCGAGCCGGCGTGAGTGGCAGGGAGGGACAACTTAAAGGGATGCGGGAAAGTGTTTATCAGGTACAGTGCCACAGGATCTCTCATACCTATCGAATGTCTAGTATTTTTAAGTTTTAACCTACATTCTCGCTACATGCTTTACGGGCTAATGACGGTGCCCATTCGGGTCAACTTAACTGCTTTGATCGCATCCGTTCCCATGATCACATGGAAATCCATGGGCATCGATGGTTGCACGATCGGGATTCTGATGTCACGCACTGTTCTCCCCTTATCATGCCCGGGGGAGAAAATATCTCGATCCGCTCTTTGGCTCTGGGGAGGGGGCGGACGCATGGTAGAAAGACATGGTATCGCGAGGTTAACGCATGGATTGGACTTCGAACGAGTCATACACCGGCTATAGGTGCCTGCAGGTTCGAAGTCAGTGCCTTGGCAGTGGTTCAGAACCAATATCAGTCAGCTGCGCCATACCGGGACGGGTTCGGGGGGAGCCTGAAAACGAGATTGACCATTGTAACTCAGCAGCTGCGACCTTCAGGGGGCCGGCTCAGGGTCTTTATGTCGGTTACAGTCTGTGGGTCTGGTGCCAGCGTCCAGGGCGTATCCTTCCCTAGAGCGTCGGGCCTGGGGTAGTGCCAAGTCGATAGCATTCATGACGATTTGTCACCGTCTCGCATTATATGTTTTGAGGAGGCTATGCCACTCACTTTAGAGACGTAGGTAATGAATATAAGCTGGCGCGCTCAGAGAGCACTTAGTGACACTGGCTCGGCAATGTTCGAGCCGAAATGGTGTTTGCCTCTACCATCGTACCTGTGCTGGCTCATCGCTGAGGCCTCGGGGAGGCAGGACCCACCATCACAGCCCCTTTCTGCAGAGGCATTATATTCTCTTTTTCAAAATGGATTGTAAAACACCAGGATTTGGCAGGGTCTATACTGGTCAGACAGCAGGCCAGTGAATTACAGCTATCATAATCTCCCCAGTCATTGCCATGTCGTGTATCTTCATAGACGGTGTTAATGGAGAACCCCTTGACATGGGCATTCATACGTGGTATCCCCACAATATGGCCGTCTAGACTAAGTTGGTTGTTACTAAACGTGCTCATGCACGGGCTAGATATAAAGCAAGTATTCATGACATCTGATGCCCCGACACGAGTAGCTAGAACAGCTTGAACCTAAAAACCTAGCTTGGGCCAGGATGCGCGCCGGGACCAACATAGTGTATGCGGCATTGGTCCTTTTTACCCAGCTGGCTTTCAGTGGTTAACTGTTAAGTGGGAAGCGGAGTCTCTGTTGCGACTTGCTGTCCCTCCATATGGTGATATTCCCCCTATCGAGGTGATCGAAAGGAAAGAAATCGAGAGATGATATCGTCTCGACTCATTTGAGCAGTACTCCGTTGACCTCTACCGACTCCAGTCTGCAGAAAAAGAGGGGGGGCATATTTTCGGTGAATAGCAAGGGATTGATTGGTCAGGTCGATTAGCCCGCTAGACGGTCCCTTTGCGCGCGCGAATGGGCAGGCGCTTATGCATCTGCAAGCCGGCCCAGGTCTTACCCAACACACTCTATCCTCTGATTGTGCCGTCACCGGGGCGGTCCTTATCAGTCGCATGAGAGGCTCCTGCGGTCCTATTCGATCGTTCGCGCGCGTACAGGAAATCATCGTCATATCGCGCGCGAGTTGGTAGTGAGGAGGTCTGCTAAGACACGGCGGAGCGGGTGAACGGAGAGTCCGCATATGCAGAAATCAGACGACGGGACAGTTGGGCAAGGCGGGGGACGCATGATGAACTCACCCCTCACTCAAGACCTGCATGAAAAGAAGCCCTTATTTGCGTGTCCTCTTATCGCACAGCCAGAGTACGTAAGCCCACGTAGGTATCTGGCGAAGTTCACGCAAGCGGTAGAATCCTCTGCCGCCTCAGCTCCCTCGGCCCGAAGCACTTGTCCGGAATCTATGATAGGCGCTGAGCTGCCCTATAGACTGTTGATATGGCACGTTACACAGATATTCTTGAGGAAAGTCGGGGGCCGTGCGGCTTGATACATAGCTCACGGCGCCGCCGATCCCCCTCGCCCGACAATTCGCTATCTGGTGGAATCGTTCGTTAGCGCTGGCGGTACGTTACTCGCTCTCCTGGCACCAAGCCGGGCCTCGAGCCGAACAGAGAAAGTCCCGCGGGGAATATCAGTGGATTCCGAAAGCCCGGCGAGCGAATCAGGAAATCCGCCGTAGACGCACATCCAGACTGCCGGGTTCACGATTACATAGTGCTCGTGCTGTGGCTGACTCGGTAGTAACGAACCCGGTATTAAACCGCAGCCGGTACCGTTCTCGTTGAGGAACGATTTTCCATCCAGGGTGACAAAACCTCCAAATGCATGATGCAAGCACCCTGCATACGGTAGAGGCGTTCGAGGTTGCAGCTCGGAAAACACAGGGATAAACGAGGAGAAAGTTATGGGATGTTCGACAGGCTGGCAACTCGCGGCAACTGGGGACGGGTTTATGTAGGTACTTTAGGTGCACCTGAGGTAGGCGAAGCCGATATGCAAGTCCATATTGTCGACCGCGCGTCCCATGCACCGTGGCTGCATGTCTAATACATGCGCAGCTTCCTATGCCGTACGAGGGTACTAGAGTCGCTAGCCGATCACGCACGTCTCGTTGATTCCGGAATGGCCGAGAGGCAGGGACCTACCAGTCTCACTTGTTGGAGGGACGGGCGGTTCGCAGTTGCGATAAGTTCGAAAAAGGTTTCGCTTAGCCGCCGTCCCGGATGGTTGAGTAGTCTTGTCTGTCACGGCGCGTGGCGACGGGCGAGAAACAGACCCGAAACGATGGGTATAACGGTAACAGCCCGGAACGAGCCCCGAAGAGGACCCGGCAGTTCGGAATCTGGGATTGCTCCTCATTCGTCCCGTGTCACATAAACTAATATGGAGCATACAGCACATAATGATTCGCGCCATCCATTCGCTGTGGATAGGGACCCCTCTTCGCCTCGGCGCTCGGCTTGGAAGACGTCTTGTAGCAGAGCGTGACAGAGATACCTGCACGAAGGGGGCTCGGCCTGTAGGAATCCACGGGTCCCTCCTTTATTAGTCGCGAGCACCTAGGCTAGTCCACCTCGAAGGACTTCCATGCATATGAGGTGCTTCGACGGATAAGTATGCAAGCGAACCTGGAAAGGGAAATAATGGCACTACGTTTCATCTCCCTCCATTTCTTCCTTTGACGTGGCATCGCACCACCAGTTCCCGCGCATGTCACAACCGATGCGCTGGAAAAAATTTGCCTCCCTGCAGTTCGGGAGGGGACATCGCTGTCAACACGCATGGGCCAGATGCAATGCGACACCATGAGTGAGCAATCAGAGTGAGATGCGCGGTGGAATGGTTATTGTAACATGTCGAAAACTTTTACACATGCGGAGCTGCTGTGCCACCACAGGGAGGGCATGCGAAGAGTTGTATGCGTCTGTATGCATTGGATCGCGTACGTCTCGTACACTATCGAGTTGGTAACGAACAACACGAGAGTGGCTGCGCATCTGGAGTGGCATTGGATTTGGTTGAATTTGGATGAGGCAGGCAAAGGCTCAAAAATGAGATAATATGCTATATACGTAAGGGGTACCCCTGATCCTACTGTATTGTGGGCTGGCCCTTTCCCAGTCATATACCCAAACTGACCGAGCAAACATTGACGAACGGAGCATTGAACAGAAGCATCTCGAGGGAATCATTGCGCAACAAGTAAAATGCAATGCGCGCTAATGGTGTAAAAGAAATACTGCTCGTGGCGTCATTTCGCAGGCCGATCCCATCCATCGCGCCTTGGATGACCACGTATATAGCAATGTATATAGCAAATGCAAGGAGAACTCTTTTACCGAATACGGTTCATGCGTGGGAATATGCAGAAGAAGCGGAACCTGATGCATGCTCCTGGCAATTCGTAAGGAATGATTATTTAGTTCTCCCCTCTTTTGTCTGATGTCGTAATTGCAACGTTAGGTTCGACAGGTCCCTCCGAGGACAAACTGAGTCGGGGAAGACCCAAAACGGATGTGTCAGCTCTCGCCGAGTTTCAACTCCTCCCAACGCAACCGCAAGCTTTCCAAGACCTCAGGGCTGAATTCGGGCTCGACTTTCCTGGGACGCACCAGTCGACAGTCTGAACACTTTCTGTGGGAGCAATTCGGACAGTCGGCACCGTCGTCTGCGATTGGCGGGAATTTATTGCCACACTCGTGACAAGAATGCACGCCCTTGAACTTTTCACCAGGCTCGTCGTTGGGATACCCGTATGGATACTTAGCTCTTTCGTCCCTATTGCGGAATGTTAGGAGGTGCGATGAGTGGCAAATGTCGACATGTCAATCGAACTTACGGATACCTTGGGCAATCGCCGCATCGCCTATGTCCACAGTTGTCACACGTCCTGGCTTGTTTTGAATGCGTCAATATGACGCTATTGCATACGTGACAGAATCTCCTGACTCGCATGCGGTGTTTCTTGTAGACCAAGTCTTGGCCGCCGGTCTTGCTCGGGCGTTTCAGGACAATGGTCGTCGGAGCGTAGTCATAACTGGGTATAATAGGGGCATTTTCTCTATGCTTCTTTGCTAGAGCTTCCCTCTTCTCCCGGTTGGCTTGCCGCTCGCTTTCGTTTCGCTTGCTCGGGTACTGAATGCATTTCTTGCACCGGGTGTGCTGACAACCAGGGCATTCACTGGCAGCACCGAATGCCGTGTGACATCTGTGACACTCCCTGTGGATGCGCATACGAACTGACTTTTCGACACGGAGGACATCGCCTTCGGTAGAGTGCCATTCGCTCGGCTTGATCTCCAAGCCGAATCTCGCACCGAGCTTCCTAGCACGCTCCTCATGTATTTGGGACCTAGGGATCCTAACCGCACCCGGATACTCGGGCTGTACCTTCGTAGCCGGAGGCACGGGTTCACTTAAGCGCACGTCAGCACCGGCTGGGACAGTATTGGTTGAGACACGGCTTACCTTTGTGTCGCCGCGGCCGTGGGGACCTTCGGCTCACTGGCTGCTTTACTGGGCGGCGGAACGGACTTCCGGCGCGAAGACTCGCCCTTCTTGAAAACCGTTCTCATCCGGTGCAAGACCTTTTCTATTCGTTCCTTTCCCTTGCCACCTTTGGCGGCCGGTGCCGCCGACGGAGCTTCAGCCGACGAACTCATTTCGTTCTCTAAGTAGCCTCCACGGCTTTAGCCAAATTAACGACACGGCCTTGGGAGCTGGCAGGCTAGGAGACGGCAGCTAACACGCTTAGCGAAGCCGGTTCGCCTTAGAGAAAACCCCAGGTGGACAATGCCGAGGTAGCGAGGAGTTGCGAACTGCCGAGACCTGGATTACGAATTGGGTTTAACTGTGAGCACCCCCCCCCTTCATGCGCTCCCGAGTATTCGTATTCGATATACGGCGGCTATTCCATCTATTAAGCGGCAAAGACGGTGAGGATGAGAGGAGAGAACCGGAAGTTGGTGGGAAGGCAAGGCTTGTTGTAGTTTTAGCGAGAAAAAGCATATCCCATGTCCAGTCTCCCGGTCCCCAAGTCCTCTTGGCTCCAGCGTGTCGGTTACTGTACGTATAGTACCCGCCTTACCCTAGGGATGGTACGGTATGTGGATCATCAGCGGGCAGCGGGGGTGGGCTTGGGCTTCTGTATGTACCTATACATGTACATGGGATGGATGGCAATGATGGGATGGATACCAAGGGCTGGGTTGCATCGAGTGGGACTAACTTGGATTGGACAGACCTGGAGAAAGGTTTTGGGGGGGATAAGTTTGCATACCGAGGGCCCACGGAATGCTCATCGCATGCAAGGCATGCAAGCATGGCATAATTCCGCAGACGATTCCCAGGCCCTGGAGACTTCTGGTGCAGGTGGGTAAACAAGTCAACGGGAGTGAAAGAAATGCCTAACGTTACCAAAGAGAGGGGACCGGGTTGAAATAGCAGCGACTCATTGGCCCGGGGAATTTGCCAAAATAGTGACGCTAACCACATGGGATGTTCTCAACTCGCCCACCCCCTGCGTGTCGTTAATAATACAAGCCCATACCCAAGAGGCATCTGACGATTCCACATTACCGGCGTGTTATAGATGCTGTAGTAATGTACTTACGTATTCACTGCAAAAATAGAGTCGAGGCATACAGCTATCGGGGAACTTAGGGAGAGGTCGCGTAGGTGCCCTCAAGGCCCTCGAAGCCGTCTCCAGAACAGAAAAGCGGCACACAGGCGCGATATACGTATTTCCGCGGGATGCGATCCCTTCGTCGTTAGTTCTTGTACCATTGGTTGTCCATACCTACGCTAGTATGTACTGTAGGTACTAACCCGAGCTGATGGGACGGCTGAGAAGATTTATCCCAGTTGTTTCCCCCAATGAGGGCTTGCACAGTGAGTCAATCCACGAAGAATCTGCAGTGAAGTCTCCTGACCCTTCATTTGCAATAAAGTGCATACCAAGCGTGCTCCCTTACCATGTGAGGAAATGGCTACGGGCTCGACGTGGTGGCCGCTTGCTGCACGCATTGTTAACATTTGGAGGCTTTTCATCATTTTATCACTTCGGCCTCTCTCATTTGCGTCCTACGGCACATGTGTGCATACACCCGGCGGGGCTACGGAGCTGACACCCAAAAGTCACCAGGTGGTGGTTCGCAACCCTCTCTGCCTTTCCCAGTAAACAGATCTTGATTCTCAACTGTTGCCGCTGAACCCTCAGGGAGCCCTTGCTTGGACAAACTCCGCTGTACGTGATTGAGGACACCAAAGGAGGATTTTGCCCGGGACTCGTAATGGCTGGCTCGCTACGTTAACCTCAAGGGGTAAGAGGGACAATTAGGCCGTTTATCTACCAAGGCCGCTTACACTTAGGTACATGAAATACCTTCAATGTTCCAAGAGAGTCCTTCCAAGCGGTCTGTGCCGTCCCCACTATCTAATTTGACAGCCAAGCGAGACAAGAGAACATTGGAGAACCCGCCGCTGCTAAAGGGTCTTCGAGGTCGTAGATGTGACAATGTCAAGCAGGCTATGGCGTACGTTCTACCTTGCAGGGACTTCCTTCTTTTAAAGAATGACTGCTTAAATAATCAGTACTGGGACTCTCCAGCGTCATTGGTGAGCATATAAATAAATCGTCAGCGTCAGCGGCTCATGTCTTACCTATTGTGCTGTACCCGACCGTCCGGTAGTAACCCAGAGGGCATCGATCGATTGGTGGCATCTCATCACATAAGCCATCTCGCGTGGCTACGTATCAGATAACCTGCATCGCCCGACACATGCGCGTCTAAGCCATAATATGCTCGACGAGAATCGTTATGAGTGCCCAATGCTAGCGGTTCCTCTGCCTATCCGTACCTATACAAGACAGACCGATTAAGGTTCAGGCTATAGCAAGCTTTATGTTATGGTATCTACCCATTCCTTATAATCCTTATAATACGGGTGGACTCTATTCAATCTGTTCTCTTCAAATACGTCTTTACTGTAGCTCTCGCGTATTATACCAAGCGGGAAACCGGCAGTTCGGTTCGCGACCACATATGTATGTGCAACTTAGGAGGAGATACCCGCTAAGCACCTTATGCCCGTTTCGAATAAAACAAGACAAGTTCCACATAACAGTAGGAGGGTACCTAGGTACATAGAAACTTCCCCGCTTCGTATGCACTACTTTACTAGTGGACGTAACGCTTCAAGCGCGCCATTGGACCCATTCCGGTCACCCAATCTTTGATGGCGATCTTTTGAAACCTCCAAGCCAGGCTATCCATGCAGATTCCAGAACATCGTTACCAGAAGTCATACGATTTAGCGTCGAAGAACCAGCCCAAAGATGATCGGTGTAAATTAGTCTCTCGATCCCTGCGAAGTTCCCGCCAATCCTTGGCTAATCACTCTTGCTCGCCATGTTTTTCTTACAAATGCAGTTAATTAGCCTCGGCAAGTTGGCGTCGACTCAGGCTCACGATGAGAGGCGGGTCTGCACTATTCATGTACCCCGAACCATGATCCGCTCTCGATGTTACAATGCCAGATTTCAATGCCCAATGGGGAATCATCGGGCCGTTGGCGGCACCCCAAGTCGATCGTGACTGAGATGTACATTCCCGAAGAGCTGGGACGTAACGACACCCACATACCGGCTCCTCCCCAAAAAAAATTTGTGGGTAAGGAGACCATGATAATGAAACAGCCCTTAACCCCGTCGTTGGGACATTGATACTGTGCTAATCGATGACTTTTATTCATGCCTTCCAGTCAAGTCAAGTCCTACACACGTACCTAAAACACCTTGGTGTCAAGCCCGCGAGGCCGCGTATCCTGGCTTGCGCCATACAATTCGTGACAAACCATGCTGGTGAAACCACGACACTCGTTTTCTCAAGTGTACCAGAAGACCCCCCCCTCCCCCCCAAAGACGGTGCTTTCTTCACCGCTTCGGGTATGGCAGCCGCAAGGCTCGCTCACTCCCTGCGGCTACCTAGTGCTGTCGAGCGCCGGGATTTTCCTACCAACTCATTCCGCGCACTACCGCCGTGCCACGACAGCATATGACAGCGACCTGGATTTGCTGGCTTGATGATTAAGTCCTCGCTCATCGTCGGGCTTGAAAAACATGAAAGGTTTGGGAATTACACTCCTCGAATTCTCGCGATCCGCCTTCATGAAGCCTATTCACATGCTACATATGTGCTGGCACCCTACGTAGTGCATCGCTACCCGGCCAAGTACTATGACAGATAATAATGCCATCGTGTTGGCTGCGGATAGCAAGGAATTGGACGTTCGGCTCGCGAGAGCATGAAAGCTGCAGAAAGATAGCTACAGTCCGTCCGACGTGATCAATGCTGCCCAGGCCCCAAAGAGCTTTACATCATGCCATACCTCTCGAAGGTGGCCTGCCGCCCTTGCATGTGAGAGTTGGCTATCGCCCTCAAGACACCTTCAGACTGAGGGATACTTCGAGCCCCTTATATGGACATGCGCGTTTCGCCCGTCGTTAGAACTTAATGACCAGCGTCCAAGCCAAGTACATATGCAGATATGTATCGATCTCCACGAGGTACATATGTACCGTGTATCGTATTCCTGATACCTGACAACGTTTCCAACGTCTCTTCGAGCGTATAGGCGACCGCCTAGCCGCCTAGGTATGTTCAGCGGCTGTTTCATGTGCCGCAAGCTCGATGGCAACGCCTACTCGCTCGCCTTCCCTCTCAACACCCCGTATCAGAAAACTCCAAGTGACGTCCGCAGGATCGCAGTGAGCAGCACCTTGCGTCCAGCAATCCAGTATACGGTCGCATTCCAAGCAGCGGTGGTCGTATTCCACCGCCTAGGATTACATATGGTCGCACTTGTTATGTTACGGGGGGACGAACTAACATCGATCTAGGGGTTTCTCGATACGCCAAATTCTTCGGTTGCTTTAAAGGGAAACGAACGTCCCCTTGGACGCAAAAGAACAATGGCGATTAGTTACGCGAGAGCTTAACGGGAGAACGGGCCAGTCCCTTCCCAAAAATTGTTTGGACTGACGCTGGTTGGCCCCTTGTACGATAATCTAAGGGCGCCGATATGCCTCAATGCCAGTATCCCGCGCTGCTTGTGTGCTCGGTATCCAGACTCCATCCGCGCACACCGTCTCTCTCTTCTCTGGCTACCGGGGCGGGAGACCGCTCCGCAATGATGCCCAGAACCCCCTGCAAAGATCATGATCCAGGGTTCTCTCGAAGAGGAAGCCCCATGATTTTACCGCGGGACCGAACCGGGCCTATGTGCTTTCGTACGAAGTGGTGGGTATCGCCTTTCGACCCGCAATGGCTTGCAAATTTCTCTGACCAAGGGCCCTCCGTCTGACCTTGAAACGACTTACTACGGTGCAGTACAACGTGGGGATCCCTGTCCTCCGCATGAGGCCCGGGCTCCCCGACAGAGCGAGCGGTGGTCGAGCCCCGGAAAACGATGTCACCGGACCTAGTCGTTCGACGGCTCTGTACACCACCACGCGACAACCACAAACCAAACGATATTTCCCGGGCGAGAACGTCTGGCGATGAAGAAGGTCCGACGGGGGTGGGGGGACAGAATGACGTGTCTCGCATGGCATCTTCCTGCCCCATCAGCGACCGCGCGAGCCGTGGCATCATTCGTGCCCCCTGCAAATGCATGCCGCAGGGCCCCTTGTTTTGCTGGCTAATTAGCATGTGTGCTAATTAGCAGACTTAGTATGCAGACGGCTCGACCTAGCCGCCCTGCCGGCCTTCCTGTCCTGTATCTGATCCGTGCTGCGGTCCCGGTCTCCCCGACTTTGGGATAGGCTTCTACCTCTATGATATGGCGTGTTCTCGGTGTGTCGCCGTCGTCCGCGTTTCTCTCGTGATATGGCGCCCTAATGCTTTATGTTTTACTTCTGGCGGAAGTCGCCGATTTACGCTGTTGAGATGCAGTGGAGCCCCTTGATCGTTTTGTGGAGGATCTGCTAATACCGCCTTGAGACGTGTTAAGACAGGTTATGTCTATTTGCCTATGCACCAACGGGGTTAAGGCAGAGAGCAGGGGAGTAGATCCTACAAGTGGGAATTTAACAAGAGATACAAGGTGGGATAATTAGCCCACAATCCGGTATCATAGGTACGTGCATAAGAATCCTCCCGTAAACGAAGCAGGGGCCCAGTGCGTCATGATTCGCTCCTGTGGCACTTCCATGCTCTAGTGGTGTTTTGAGTTCATAGCCAACGTAAGCTCCTTGCTCCATACTGCACGGGCTCATGCGATATCTCATGGTGAGGATCCTCCCTGCACCTCGGGGCGGGCACACTCTCGACCCAGTGTAACCTGCTGTATACGGAACCGACGACAAGTGGGTTCCTCCTTTTGCTTGGCTCTGATGTGCATCGGCTTGTGTAAATCTACACCCACCATGGAAGATACCGGGACTGGACGGGCCTCGAATAATCCGTACAATGGTGTCTAAAGGGCCATCCAGACAACCACAGGAGATACACACCACCCCAGATAGACAGGATGACCATCATGCCTTGTTATGAGTCGACGAAGAGCCAGCCGTAATAATCTCGGGGAGCCATCATTATCATCCAGTGTTAGGTATCTTAGGATATTTACAATTTAATACAACGATCCATTTCAGCTATCCTCCACCACAGTCGGCCCAAACGACAGGGACGCCGCCTCCGGCACGGCGGCCCCGACGGTCTCGGCCCGGTTCTTCAGCCTGCCGATGTAAGGGCCGTTGGAGTCCCTCCTGTTGTTCAGGTAGGCCTGGACGTCCTCGATGACGCGGCGCGCGAGGTTCTTCTGGAACTCGTCGGGCTTGACGAGGCGCATGAGCCGCGACGTCTCGTAGAACCTGCCGCGCACGGCTGCCTCCCCCTTGGTGGCGTCCCTGAGCACGCAGATCCAGTCGAAGCGGACGCCCTCGGGCGCCTTGAGGCGGTCCCGGAACGCCTTCTCCGCCACCATGGAGGCCGGCAGGGTCGGCGGCAGCGCCTGCGGCGGCGGCTGCTGGCTGCTCGTCTGCTCCAGGCGCCACACGTCGCCGTAGAAGAAGAGCCCCTTGTTGTTCTCGCCCGCGACGAATATCTCCTTGAGCGCCATGACGACCGGCATCGACTTGTCCCAATCCTCGCTCGTCTCTTCCGGGGGCAGCCGGACGCGGACGGCGTCGTTCACGGTTATCTTCTCGCACCCGAGGAAGACGCCGCCGAACCTCTCCCTGTCTTGGCCCGGCGCGGGCCCGCTGATGCGGTTGAACGTGGAATAGGAATGGTCCACCGTCGTGACGGCCACCTTGGATGCTTCCAGCCCGAGTGACTCTTGTTTCTGCTTGTCCCCGCCCGTGATCTGCTGCTGTATCTCCTGCCAGGGTATCTCGAACATGGGCTTGCCCCTGATATAAGCCAGGTGGGGGCTGACCGTGGGGACGCTGAAGGCCAGGAAGGGTCTCATGTCCTTCTCGAAGACGAGGAGGTCTTGCAGCTTGAGGTGACTATGCGCGAGCGGCTTGATTCGCCATCTAGCCTCCGTAGGCGCTGCCGGGTCCGGCGCTGACGGGCCCGGTGCCGCGGCGGCTACGATGATACCAATCCGCCAGGCATTTCCGAGCTTATACCACACTACTTCGCCCTCCCGAAACAGCTGAGACTCGACGGGTTGAGCCCGCACGCCGGACGATAACGTTTGAGGAGGCCCTCCTGTTGCTGCAGGGGGAACCGGCGTAGGCGCAACCTGCAGCTGAGCAGGAGCGGCCGAGGATTCTCCAGGGGCAACCTGCAGCTGAGCAGAAGCAGCCGAGACTTGTCCAGGGGCCGCCTGCACCTGGTCGGGGTTGCAAAAGCGGCAGGAGCACAGGTTCTGGTCGTTGCTACCCCCAGCGATCCATAAGAGATGGGCGAAGAACTCGTTGGGTGACCTAAAGGGTTTCGGCTTTGTTCCTCTTGGATAGCCGTAGAGATAGTAGTCTGAACGCTTGTCTGATAGAGATATATGAGAACGTGACCACCCATGGCCGATAATCAAGCCACTTACTGTTGCTCATCTTCTTCCTTAGGTGGTAGTGCTCTGGAAACCGCTGTAGATAGTAGACCCGACCTGGCTCCGGTTAGCACGGTGCTCTCAACCATGACAACGCCGCAAATACCGGCCATACCAGGCTCCAGGAGGAGCTGATCGCGAAGCATGGCGCCTAGCTTGAACTGCCAGTCTCGATACTTCGGGTCGTCCTCCCCAACGCGTTCGTGGCCCTCCGCGAACTCGTGCTCTCCCCAGGCCTTTCCGTCGCTGCAGTTCTTGGCAAGCGCGATCGGGTAACAGGGGTGAGCTCCCGCGGTGGCGGGCTTCGCGGTTTTGCTGCCGGACGCCATGTCTCTCCCGAATGGTATCGCGTCACGATATTGGGCCTGGCGTTACGACCGTAAACTCGTGCTAACCATAAGAACGGACGGGGCGAGTCGCAAGAGGAATGTTTTGGCGACGTTGGTGAGGTTGGCAAGTAGCGCCACAAGCTTGGAGAGGCAGGCGGGCTGCTGTTCTGGCCTGGGCCGGACAGGTTCCGGGCTACTTACGGTCGAGTCCCCCCGTCGCAGGACTCGCCGAAACCAAATTTATCTCCTTGGACTTAACAAGGGGGCTTCTTATGAAGCTAGAAAATTACAACCATGCCCTTTTTTTATTGTCCGGTAATTCAGCTTCATGGCTATGAAAGGTTTTATCCAATTTCCGCATCTTGTAAAGGTTACTTGACGTCGGAGTAGCTTTTAATTAGGCACCTATTACGGGCCTGGGCGTAGCTGTGGCTCGTGCGCCAACCCCGAACTTTGCCACGGCCATTCCTTCTTAAGAAGATGATGATAAGAACGGCTTGCTTTTAGATATAAAGTCTCAATTAAGTAGCTATGGCTTGTGAGTGTCTCGGTTGGCTCAGGGCAAGCAAGCATAAGGAAAGGCTTCGGGAGCAGAGTCAAGGGGCGATATTGCTGTCTGTGGTGGATACGGAGGTGTCTCATGGCCAGCTTGAGTTAGGGGAAGTCAGAAGAAACACGCAGGGAGGAGGCTATGCAGCTGTTTGGTTTCTCCTAGACAATGTTTTTGCACCCGAGCCTTCTTTGTCTCTGGACACGAAGGGGGTTTCAGTTGGTTGAGATTTATGAGTCGCCCCAAAAACAACTCCTGAGCTACCTCAACTCGTAACCCGTAACCCGCAGCCGGCAACCCGCAACGACTCGGAACTCGAAACCTCGCACAAACCGGCATCCGACACTGCGACAACAAACATAAGCCCCCACCGACGATTCTGGCTCTCATTGTGCAGGTAATTGGTTCTTTAAACCACAGAACGACGAAGGCCAAATATCGTTTGGGCAGGATGGACCGGCATTGGGTTTGCTCATCTCCCTACTTAGACACTATTTCCTAACAGAAAACGACTACTTGTGAAGTATATGGTAGAAGAATATGTTTCTACCTATCAACAAGCACGGTTTGATCCCGTCTTTGGATGTGCTAGATACGCCGAGTGATGCGTCGAAAGTCTTTCAGGTCCTTCAGTCACATATCCTCTATCTAAGTAGTCTTTGAAGCCGTCACAGGCAGTAGGTCCCACCCCTTAGTTTATACAGAAAACGCATATTTCCTACTGGCGGCGGTTGCGAGATTCCCATGATAAACCTAGGAGCATACATACACTCAGTCTGCCCTTTTCAAGAAGTATTCTGACAAAGTGAGCTGTAAGCTACGGACTCGACCCAAAAGACCCCGAACCTCGTACGCACGAAGCTGATTACAGCGCCGTCGGATACGCACCTAGGAGGCCAGGGAAAGCCCATTACCCTCGGCTGGTTCGTCACGGTGGTCACTGGTATGCTCACCTTTTTATTGGATTCCACGGGGTATGTTACTGAGTTAATCACTTCGAAGGCTTATATTTTCCTTTTACCCCGTATACCAATCTCCGTCATCACGAGGCAATGTACGTAAATGGGATCCGGCGGTTGCTGCAGCGTCCTGCAAATCTCAACATCAGAACCGACACCAAGACCGGGGAAGGAACAATCCTAAGACTCGACTAAGACGGAGATCGATGCTGCCGCTGTCAGCATGGCCGGCAGGACTATACAGGCGGAGCAAGAAGAGGCAACAGTGGAGGTTCGGAGACTCCATGACCGACCAGAGTAGAGGACAGCTAGTTAGCTATCACCCTCGTTCTTTTAGGACGAAGAACAAATCTCGACAGAAATGGGGGACTGTTTCGTTCGTCCCCATCGTGGCTTTCGATACTTCCTTGCCGGGCACGAGGTGGCCCACGATCGCTAAGACGAGTTCACGGCCGCTATCGCAAGGTAACCCGCCTCCAATCTTGGGTTCACGCGACAACAATACCCGGGACGGAAAATGAGTACAGAGGGGAACCAAAATAGCCGATTAGAAAACCGATCGCAGAGACGAACATCTACCCGCCGCACTCTTGCCGCCCAACCAGGTCAACAATGCCGACGAAAGGAAGCGCTTACAACAGCTTTGACGGTAGGAGCTGCCCTGAGTCGCCGCATTCCCCTTTTCCAGACTCCTCTTACTCGCCATGGCTACTTACAGCAAGGAGACGGAGGCTCGACGAGCAAGCGCAACTCGATATGGCATGTAGGGAAGGACGGCCGTTTCGCTCTATTGCCGGAAGCCGAAGCCCCAGAGAGTTTTGCCATGTAGCTCCGTCCTTACCAGAAACAATCCCTCGGCTGGTTGCCCAAGGAAAAGGATCTCAAGAACGAAGCCCGCAAAGCTTCGATGCGTCCACTCTAGGAAGAGTATCCTAGGCCGACAAAGGACGCCGACGACCAGGACGTGGTTTACGTGGAGGGGTAGCCGAAATTCTGGCCCTACTTCGGCCCCCTTCGTTGTTAATAGGTCAGGATACCCGGCCGACGAGCAGTAAGGAGCGTTTGTTCTGCGTGGGCCCATCAATGCCCCGAAGCCCTAGCTAACCTAACCTGATTGACTTTGGTATCGACTGACCTTACCGCCCGACCCGACCCGACCTCTGACCCTATCGTCGACCAAGTTGTCGTCAACGTGAAAAAGGAAAGGGAGGAGGAGGAGGTGCGGGAGGGAGTGCCGGATGTGGAGCAAGGAGCCCATTGCCGACGAAGTCAGGGGAAGAAGCAGTAAGTTCTATCGGATAGCCCACGCTCTGTATGTGACGGCCCCCTGACAGCTTCACGGACAGTCTTCCTGACCGGTCCAACCAAGGGCGGCATTGGCGCCGAGACCGTGATTTCCCCAGCCGCCGCGTCGCCGGCGATGATCACCCTCCGGGCCGACCCCTTTGAGAAAAGCGCAGCTCACAGTCGACGTGATCAAGCACAGCGAACGCGGCCGTCAAGGCTAAAACTGGTCATCGCCGACCGGGCATCCCTCTTGAGCGTCCGGAAGGCGGTGCGAGCGATCCTCAACGTGGTGGTCCACAGCATGGGCCTCACGGCGTGCCCGCAGCGCCGCGCCGAGAAGGGCCCCTAGTCCCAGCCCGCAGCCAAACCACCTCGGGCACTTTGCGCTGGCCAACCGGATCAGGCCGCGGTGCTGCGGAACGGTGAGTAGCAACTTTGGTCTCCCAATCGGACCCGCCCTTCCCCTTGTCTGATTGATAGGTTGCTGACCCTGTCCAGAGCCGCATATGCATGGTCGACTCCGTCTAAGTGTGCATGCCGAGGAGGGGTGCCTGCATTGTCGATCGCCGGTGAACCAGACCCCTTCTTTCAATCAGACCACTCCTATCAACCCAAAACCCATCCCTTCTTTCTCGACCTGGAATATGCCGATACAGCTCGGGGCATGCACCCCGACCCTGTATTAATGCATAGACGCACGAAGCACCCTTGGGAACCACCGTTTCCATCCGGATATATCTGACAATGCGCTCAAATAGCATTTCAAGCGCCTCCGGAAGGAGCTCACCGCAGAGGGGCCACCTTGTCCCTCCCGGGCTCGGCAAAGGTCCTGTGTTGGCGCCGGGACCGGGGCGCGGCATCTACACGTATGCGCTGCATCCGGGCTCTGTCCGGACGGGGTCGCAGAATCCTGCCAGGGCGCTGGGCTCCGATGGGATGGCCTAGCTGCTCCAGCTCACGGAACTGAAGGTCAACAGCACGTCGCTGGCTGAGCATCGGAGGCGGGGCGGCGGCGAGGAGTGTCTGCAGTAGTGCTGCGGGACAACTCTCCGCTAGAACTCGCGAAAGAGGGGAGGTCTATCTGGTGGATGCGAGCCTGACTACCGACCGCATGCTCGTCGATGAATTGGCGACGGACCCGGTATGAGCGAAGCGCTGGAGGTTGAGCTCTAGTCTAGTTGGTGAGAAAGGTTCATTCTAGTTAGATCTGTCCTTGGAAGACTCGCATTGTAACAATTCATACATATGTACTGTATCTATCAGTATAAAACTCGTAACAAGATTTTTCTCTATGACAATTACGGAGTGCCGGTCTATGAACTACGACAGTATACTACAGGTATGAGCCTGTCCTAGATTACGGATAGGGGGGTTAGTGTTGGGTCCAAACATGATGGTACCGTGCGTACCCGTTTACTGTCGCACACGTTGTCTCCCCAAGGCCCCGCCGTGCGCAATTGGGGACCCCCTAAACCCGCTAACAACTACCAGATACAAGCGATTACAGTACCCAGGTACCTTGGTAACCGGTAACTGCAGCATAAGCTCAAGAGCCAAACTTGGTCTTTCAAGACTTCAACATTTCCTCTTATCTCAGCACAACGACGATCGCGCAGCTACAATTCGCCGAGATGTTGTCATTCATATTAATACAGAACCGGCAGTAAGTCCAACAGATTATTCGACGTCGCAGGCAACCAGTTCGTAGTCGTTTCGACGCTAACCGAAGCCACCACCTCCAGGGGCAAAACGCGACTGGCGAAATGGTACGTGCCGTACAGCGACGACGAGAAGATCAAGCTTAAAGGCGAGGTACGGATTCACTTACTCACTCACTTACTCGCGCACGCTCTCCCTTCCCCGAAGAACACGCGCGCCCGCACGCCCAGCATACAATACGATCACCCCTACCCATCGAACCCCCCACTCGTTCCGCGCAGTATCTCTCTGTACCTACCCGTCCATCCAGGAAGTAACTCTTTCGTTAACGAACACGCTTTCCCCACAAACAGGTGCACCGACTAGTGGCGCCGCGGGACCAGAAGTACCAGTCGAACTTCGTGGAGTTCCGGAACAACAAGATCGTGTACCGGCGGTACGCGGGGCTCTTCTTCTGCGCCTGCGTCGACACCAACGACAACGAGCTCGCCTACCTCGAGGCCATCCACTTCTTCGTCGAGGTGCTCGACGCCTTCTTCGGCAACGTCTGCGAGCTCGACCTCGTCTTCAACTTCTACAAGGTCTACGCCATCCTCGACGAGGTCTTCCTCGCTGGCGAGATCGAGGAGACCAGCAAGCAGGTCGTCCTCACCCGTCTCGAGCACCTCGACAAGCTCGACTAAGAAAGAGGAAAGAAGGAGGAGGAAGAGGAGGAGGGAAGAAAGGGGTGAAAGACGGGAATGCTCGGATGGTGACGCCCCGACGCGCGCATAAACCGGCTTCGAGAATGTCGCGACGCTACTTTACGGGGATGGGCAACTTATACGTGTCAGCATTTAGAGGCGAAGGCGTCGGGCGTTATGGAGGCGTGATCAAATATGGCATAGGATTTACAGCATTCATGGCTCACACGGGAAGGCGGGACATTAGACACGTTGTTAATGGGCCAGCACCACACCACAGGAGACGATACATGGATAAGCGCCGATGGTGCTCGTGGAGAATACTAATACATTTATCTAGACTTTCCGTCGTCTCGTTCATCTACCGTATGGAAATTGCTTCATTGTCGAGTGATGTAGCCCCTACCAAATCGCCGGTTCGAACAGCCATCCATTTTCATTCCGAAGTTGCTGCGTGCATTGTAATTGACGGCATCACAAAATTGCCCTCAGTCGTTGTGTGC
Source organism: Monosporascus sp. 5C6A (assembly GCA_004155035.1). Taxonomy (NCBI): domain Eukaryota; kingdom Fungi; phylum Ascomycota; class Sordariomycetes; order Xylariales; genus Monosporascus; species Monosporascus sp. 5C6A. The sequence continues at coordinate 21,173 of QJOB01000191.1, read as the reverse complement.
TACTGACGTGGCCAAAAAGCCAAAGTCAACAAGGCTGCTTTGGACAAAAGGCAGTTTGCGGGGCGCCCCGACGGGCTATTATGTAGTAGCCAGTATCGTCTGGTTAAAGGGTCGCTAGGTGGCGTTCTTACGGTCCGCCTCCTCCCATACCTGGCGGGCCGACCTTCTGTTGGCCATGCTATGGACGATGGGATTTGCCCGACCCTTAAAGAGGGCGACGACCTCGGGGCGGAATCGGGATTCTCTTACTAGGCGATACTGGATTCCATCTGGTGCTTGGAATAGCGTTGGATCGTCTCCGGCAGCAAAAGCAGCGCCATCGTCTTCTTGGCGGGCCTCTTCGTTGATGCCCAGGTTGTCATCCGCGCCGTCGTGAGTTGGTACACGCGCGTCCGCCTGGTCCGAAGCAATGCCTGGTTTGGCATGCTTCACGGCCATGTCTACCGTCCCGATCTCAAGCTTCATCACTTGAAGAAACTTTTCTGCCTCTTCTTCGGCATTCTTGGAGTCTTCTGGGCTAATTACAGCCTCAGATTCTGCGTCCTTGGCGGCCTCATCTTTACTTTCAGTTTGGCGATTGGCTTGCTGCTTGGTGGCAGTCTTAGGCTTCGGCGTTTGCAAAGCTCGCTGCGAATCGATGAATACGTCGTCGTCATAAGAAAGGCGGCCCTCGCTCTCTTTCGGTCTCGGCCCGTTCCGGTGTTTAGCCTCGGCACTGCTACCGATATCAAGGTTTCGAGACAGGACAGTCTTGCGACCGCGTGTGTTGCACTCTCCGGCTCCCTGGCTAATTGGCGTGTCTTCTCTGGTATAGCGGCCCGTCCGCATCCTTTTCGTATGAAGAGTCTCGTCAGAAAGATGCGAATGTGTGCGTGGGCGTCTACCGGAACCTTCACACCTGACTTGAGCACCGTTGCCTGGTCTATAGGCATCATAGCCGTTATGGCGAGGTGGACGACTCGGAGTTCTGGAGCGAGAACGCTCGTAGGGAAAGCTCGGAGAACGACGCCCTCGATAGCGATGGTTTTCGCCTCGGATGGGTGATCTTGCCTTGATCCCGGCTCGCTCTCGCTGTATGGTCAAGGAGACCTTCTTTCTATTAAGAGGGCACAGAGTCGCAAAGTGTTTCCCAACCTCGAGGCAGATCTCGCAACGATAATCCGGCGCCGGAGGTTTATCCCACCTCGGGTCCAGGTTTGTGGGACACAGCTGTATCCAGTGTCCTATGACCTCAGTTAGTAAGAACACGGCCGACTAGTTCAACGAGCTGGCTTGCCTGGCTTATCACAGCGCTTGCAAACATAGTTTGCCGGCGGTGGGACAGAGAAGTTCGGAGCTCTTCCGAAGCGTGCATAATATTCCTTAAGATTATGCTTCATTCGGCTGGAGGACGAAGCGTTGCTTGTATCCGAGGTCCTGGGTATTCCTTCCGGAGAATCCACCAAAATGGCTTCGTGAGTAATCGTTACCTCGTCAGCATCGGAGTCCAGCAAAGCATCGGCTGCTTCCGACTGGCGGGCAGAAGGGTTACCCCTCGAATGGATAGGCAAGGTATGAAGCTGCTCCTCTTCGTCATCCTCGATCTCAATGACCTCTCGTTTGCTGCTGGCACTGGGGCCGCGCCGTTGCCCTAGTGGAATTACGTTAGATCCGGTCTGCTGCTCCCCCCACCCTATCTCGCTTTCTCGTTCTTTGTTGGTAATGTCTCCTAGGGGACTCTGAACAGGCGGCTTTTGTAGAAGTGCTGCACGGCTTTGATGCATGTGTTGCCTAGGCGACTCTTGCGGACGCGAAGTGGTTTTCAGTGTGACAGACCCGCCGCTCTTGGTCTGTTCGAAAAGGCGCTGAATCTCAGCTTGAGCCATCAAGTATCTACGGCGGTTGGCCGGATTCTCCTCGGCATCCTTTCTCTGCCATTCTTCGAAAGCCTGATCCACCTCTTCCTTTCTGAAAACGCCCGCGCGCAAGGTGCCACCTATAAGCAGGCTCACAAAGCCAGGTAGGAGTGACCCTTGGTGTATGACTTTATCTCTTTTGATTTGCTCATGTAGCCACCCCATGAGCAAATGCAGGGCTTGGGGCTTGCCAATCTTGTCTGGGACGGCAGTGTCGATCTTGGTTGCAAGTTCATCCAGGCTGGTCTCTTCAAGACGCTCGATCGCCAACACTAAGAGGCTGTTTCTAAGGTCCATGATGGTACTGAAGGGGAAAGAGGCCGAAAAGAGTCTAGGCCGAGCCAATATGGGTGAGAGTATCCGTCATGGCCAAGCTGTCTTGATACCCCCGAGTTGTTTAGACCACCGTTATAGGGTAAACGCGCTGAACTGCCCCGTGGTATGCAAAGCGTTGGAAACCCCGGATTGGTCAAGAAGTAGATATCCAGGGTATAGTTAGAAGCCGGTCAAATCCGCGTTTGCTAGTTGCCCATGCACTTGCTGCTGCCAGATGCAGGTCTGGTTGAAAAGTAGACCCGGCCTCGTAACAAACGCGAACGCCAGTTCGGGAAACTGCAGAAGTGAGATGATGACGAAAGATGGTCGAGTCCGATTTTATAAGAACACCTTGGTCAAAGGTGAAGATACCGCAATTTGATTACGATATCAAAGTCAAGCCGCACCGGACTATTTAGGGTAAGAAGATAGGGGGACAGCCGGTGCCTGAAATTCGAACTGTCTGGTTTGGGAATGAAGTACTGTCCTTGACAATTGAAACGAAAATCAGAATAATTGCACGGATGACAGAGATTAGATCCCGGAATCTGAGTCCATTCACGTAAATTGGGAAAGAGCTTCTGTGAATCACGGGGAAGGAGCACGTCTGGTGTCATCTTCTTTAGTAGGTATCCCAGCAACAACTCTCCGCACATGACAGTGAAAAAAAAAGTCGGGCTGACACCCACGAGTGCCCGAGAACTATTCATGGTCTTGGGAGCTATGGACGTTCTTTCAATCTCCCGTTCCATCAACGCTGGGCCCCTCCCTAGTGCTGTTTTGGGACATTAACAAGTTCCAAACCTCAAGTAACCCGGCCAACCCGAGGACAGGAAGCAGTAAAAGCCAAGTGATTCCAATAGCGAAGTGATCATGTCTCGTCAATGTTCGAAATTATGGGATGGGGTCGTTGGTCGAATACCATCGGCGTTTGGTCTGTCGAATAACTGCCCGTACCCATCAACTTGAAGCAGTACGACTGTCATGGTGTCACCGTTTCAAAGCAGCAAACCGTGCTGCCAGCTCATTGACGTCCGGGATCCCATCTCCTACACCGCCTTTCCGTTCGGGATTCTTCTTTGCTAGGCCGGCATCGACCATCTTCTTGTTGGATTTTAATTCCATCGAATTGAGAGTAACCTTCGGCCGAGGGTTATCGGTAGACGGACTTGGCGGGTTGACATGAAGCGGATTATTCGGCCCAAGAGCTCGGGGTGGCGTAGCACGGCTCAGATCTTCCCTATCCTTGGCTTCTTTGCTATCGGCAGGTATAGGGGCCTCCGAAATTTTCTGCGCCTGGCCACCACTCGGGCTGTCGTCACCGTCGTCCTCGTACTTGGGCGCGTCTCCCAAGTCCCTGGGTCTTTTCGGCCAATCAACTCCGTAAGCCCTAGCAATCTCCTCGAGGTAACCTTGAACCAGCTCTTCCCTCGGCGGCGTGACGCTCAACTTCTTCACTACCTTCTCGTTGACCTTGCCATCCGAGTTCTCCATGGCCGCCAACACGAACTCCTTTCCGAACTTCTCCCCGAGAAGGGCCCGCACCTGCTGCAGTTCCTTGATCTCTGTCTTGGGCGCGGAGTAGATGATGCTCTTTACGGCTTCCTCAAGCCCGGGATCGCACGGCGCGGTCTCTAACAAGCCGGAGCGGGCCAGGAGCAGTTCGCAATATAGCTCGAGAATCTCGTGGAGTTCGTTGGTTATATCAGACCGGATTATATTTTCCACTCTAATCCTCGCCGAATCTATCTTTCCGGCTTCCAAAAGCTGGGCCATCGCCCGCCTCTGCGCCTTGCCATTGGCATCATCTCGTTGTTGCACCATGCGCAAACGCGCGATGGATAGCTTCAGCTGGACCTTGAGCCTGGCCTAGATGAACCTCTCTTAGTAACAATGATAATGTGGAAGGTACTTGAGGAGCTGAAGACTCACTACGAAAGTCCCCGACGGAGGAGGCATAGTCGCTAGCAACTATCCAGCGTGATGTTCACGCCCGTTTTAGATGTTGATAAGTAATGGACAACTTATGATAATCGTAGTCGGAGCCCCGTGAAACGGTTGTCGTTGGTCGAACTACTGCGACTGACCTCAGGCGCATGCTCGCCATGTCCCCCGCAACGGGTCCCTGCAGGTGGATGGGTACCACATAGTACTTAATCTTGCTCTATTCTTCTGCGTCGGTGGAAGTATTCATCCGTACAGTGGGTTTTCCAGAGGAACATCCTGTTTTATAGGATATCAGCCCCAAGTAACCCAAAGTTGACAAGCACGGGCGCCACCAAACATTCACACAAGTTATCGACCTCGGCATGACCGCATTCATCAACATCTTGCTGCTGTACCTGCAGCTATACATTTCCGAGAAGCGCGACAACATACTAGGCTCTTAATGGTCGGCATTGGGTCCTTGGCAGTGAACCTTTCACATATCGCACGAAAGACTGGTCAATAAACACCGCCTCTTGCACCTGGCCCCCCGGTGATCAGCCGATTTCGGATGCCATGAACCGGTCAAGGTATCCGTCGGATCTGGATTTCCAACGTGGAGGATTTGGGCAATCATGGCATCCGCCGGCGCAGGGTGGAAGCGAAAGCTTGACGAGCGCCTGGCCACTATCACGACGAACCTTCAGAGGAACCATCTATGGCAAAGGATGCTGAAGAACACAGTATGCACGACGGCAATTCTTATCATTGGCATCACTCCTGCCGTGGTCGCCGTTTATGGTCCCTCAACCTACCTAGGTGCTATGGTCACGGTCTTTGGACACCCCGGACGGCGTTTTGGTGAACTTTGCGAGGCACTCGTCTTGATAGTCCTTGGGGCTTTCGTCGGCGTGGCCTGGTCGTCACTAGGGCTTTACCTATCTAGCTTGGTCATTGATAGCAATATTGATGCCGCTTGTGGTATTCGGGCTACCTTCTTCGCATTGGCCGTCATCCTTCACGGCATTCTTCGGTCCTCTACGCCCCGCCTGTTCTTGTTCGTCTTTCTCATGCTGCTCGTCAGTATCACGGTTTTGACTGGCACTGCTACATCCGTCTCAACATCGATGATCACCCAGATTGCATACCCTATTCTCACAGCCGCAGCAATCATAATTGCCGTGAACGTCTCGATCTTCCCCGAATTTTCAAGCGATTTCCTCGGGATATCTACTATCGAGACGTTATGTGAAACGGTGGAATGCTTACAGGATGCTGGGCACTGGTTCGTATCCGAATTTAGCGAAGCAGGTCCTGGTAACGCCGAAAAGACCTCGTCGACAGATTTGCGAAGCAAGCTCGCTTCCCTGACGGATAAGAAGGGCAAACTAAGGTCACGGCTTGGGAGCCTCAAGACTGCTCAAGCGGAATCCAATTTTGAGCTCGTGTTTGCAGTTCTTCCTCCGCGGTCGTTGAAGCGGATCAGCGTGACTGCTATGACGCGTCTCGTCCAGACCACAATCTCGCTCGTCAACGCTTGCGAGAGTAAATATGCTTTAACAGGAGACAATGCGGATACTACCCAAGGGGCCGCGGAGAACGACGATACCGATGATAGTGACTCCACTACGGATTCAAGTTCTGAGTCTTCGGAAAGTGAAGATACTAAGGCTTCTGAGAAGCCTCGCAAGCGGAAGTCCAAGTGCGAGCGCAACCTCGAGCTTATTAAACCCGTCCGCGAGATCGAGTCAGGTGATAGCAAGCTTTTGGAATATATCTTAACCCAAGTACGAGGCCCAGCCAAAGTTCTACATGACCAGATACACGGAGCAGTCCAAGTGATCGTTGTGGCGCTAGCTCATTGTTATGATGTGTCCAAACTTCCTTCCGGTATTTCAAGGCCTGACGGGATCATTTTAGAGGAGATCGACGTTCGAATGGCGGTCTTCGCCGACGCCTTATCGCTTTTCGACTTGAATTCCGCGAAAGCTCTAGAGAACGCTGCCGCGATGGCCTACGACCGCGGCTCGCAAGGCGACATCATGCCTGGCATGGAGATTCACCTCATTTCGTCCTTCTTGACAAGCACGAGAGAAGCCGCTGCTCAAGTCTTGGACATTTTGAGGCACTCCAGAGCTCTCCTTGAAAAGAGGGACGCTAGGTCTGGGCGGCGGAGATTTTACTTCCCAAAAATCAGCTGGGACAAATGGCTGACGACCGGCGGGGAAAGCGACGCTAGTGCTTTACCCGAGAATGCGAGAAAAGGGGCCAGAACTGGCCGCGGCCTCAGAGAGGACCATAGGAACCACGATGACGATCCAGAAAACGACAGCAACGAGGAACTGTTACAGTGTAATAAGGACGAAGAGACCGGGTGTGCCAACAGGAAACAGCCAACATCGCCACAGGCCGGCGAGCGCCCGAAGCGGAACGGGCCGCGTAAATCCGACGTAAATACCATACTGCGGCTGCGAGGTCTGGCGGCTGATGCTGTCGAATTCTTTGCCGATTCTGACGACTTGGCTTTCGCTCTAAAAATGACCATTGCGGCTTTTCTCGTGACGTGGCCAGCTTTTGTACCCGGATGGAACGCCTGGTACCGCTCAGTGCGGGGCTCGTGGGCCTCGCTGCAACTGATCATAGTGTTCGAGGTCGCGGTTGGAACTTCCTTTTACGGTTTCTTCATCAGGGCATTCGGTGTGGTATTCGGCTGCGTCGTTGGCTTCCTCTCTTATTTGATAGGACGAGGAAATCACGCCGTTGCTGTGGTGGTCCTCACGCTAGGTGCCATCCTCTCCTTCTACGTTCAACTGGGTACAGGTTACGTCAAAACTGGCATCATCTCGACTGTCAGTATGTCTGTTGTCGGCCTCGGTAAGTTGCTCCCCCAGACTGGGTGAACCCGACTCCGTGCTTGCTAACTCGAAGCCAGCGACTGTCCTTCAACAGAACCACCACCGTCCTTGGCAAATCTTTGTTCAGCGCCTGATCTGCTTCCTAGTTGGTGGAGCCGTGGCCCTGATGGTCGAGATGTTCCTCTTCCCGGTTCGTGCGCGAGATAGACTAGTCGAGTCTCTCGCTTCAAGCATCCAACAGATATCGCAGATGGAAGCATCCCTGGCCATTGGCATCGACTCGCCGATCAATGACAGCGCCAAGTCCCACGCAGTCAACGCAAATTTTCAGAGGGCCAAAGGAAAGGCCGAGCAAGCTCTCTCGGCTGCTCGGACGTTCCTGCCTTTCTGTCTCACCGAACCGCGGCTAAAGGGCAGTTTCAGGGGACAGGCGATGATTTACCGTGAGATGATATTCGTCCTGTTCGAAATTATAGAGCGCATGGATAATGTTCTCCACTTGCGAAATGTGTACGGCAATAGCCTTCTAGAGGAACTGAGTGCGGAGGTGTTGCCCTACCGGCGCAATGTGGCGGGCAGCATCACGATCACGCTGTTTGCCGTCCACGAGGCACTAACGACGAGGTTGCCCCTCCCGCAATTCTTACCCTCGAGCCGAGTAGCCCAGCTGCGGGTCATTAGCTGCATCCGGGAGTTGCTCCTTAAGAGGGCAGTTTCCGGTTCGACGAGCGGCGCCGCAACACCCGCGGTAGCGGACGGAGATACCTCGACGCCGCTCTCGAGCCATTTTCTGCGATGCATGACGAAGCAGACCTTCCTGTCGTGGAACGCGGCGTCGGCCGGCATAATCGAAATCATCGAGTACCTTGAGGAGCTCGTAGACCTCGCGAAGCTGCTCGTGGGCGTCAACGCCTTCCGCTCGGGGATGCTGGAGCGCCCGAACTTCCACGAGCACATGAAGAAGGTCAGGGAGCGCGAGGCGCGCTTCGCCGGTACGGTGGCCACGGCCACGACCACGGCCACGGGCGCCGAGCAGCCGCTAGAAAAGACGAGGAGCAGGCCGAGCATGAGGGCGCTCAGGAAGCGCGCCTTCTCGTCCGGCTTCGCCGATACTCATCATCGCGGCCCCGGCGCCAGGAGGCGAGACTCCTTCACGCCGGGCGCGGGGGGTAGGCCGGCCGACGCAGCGCGGGAGGAGAATGAGGTGGAGGATGACCTGCCCGTCAGCCTTCAGAGGGTCCGGACGAAGAGGATAGAGGAGAGGGAGTTTGAGAGGCTGAGGAGGGCGAGCACGGTGGACCCAAAGGGAAAGGGAGTCCTTCGAGCGAGCACTTCGCTTGTGTGAATGCGCAGGAGGCAATGTCCATTGAGGATTCTACTCGGAGCCGTTCCTTGTGGATGTGGTCATTCATTGTTCTCAGCTGCCCTATTAACAACACACAATACGGGTATGCGACTGTTCGCGCCCGCACGAGTGGGTTCAATGCGGGACTGAGTCTTCGGGCTACGTAGCTCATGAACGCTATATACTGCGGATAGTTGAGACCGTGATACAGTATATCCACGTCTCTCACAACGATGGTGTCTGGTCTCGGTCGTTTGGCTTACTTTATGTTGAACCCGCAAATCCTTGTGTGCCAACCGCCGGCGAAGGTCAGCCACGTCTTGAGATCATCAGGCACTCATTGTCTATACTGGGGATTTGTTCAGACGGGAAGCCGCCACGTATCCCAACAAGCGCTGTCATTTACGAACACACGTTTATCAAGAATACGCACGAAAACTCGGCTGTGCATCTATTTAAGGAGAACACGAGCAATGACGTGATGCAGCCCAAGACATATATACGGCGGCAGCAAGCCCGCGCATTTCCTTTTAACGTTACGTTGGAGTGTCGTGTTCAAGAAGCGACGGAATGAATGAAGGACCCGACGTGCCACCATGCCCAACAACAAACGATGGTACGAAGAAGAGCGGCACACACAGGCGCTGAAACAGAATACGGCGAATAAACAGCCAGAGAGGGGTCCACAGTGTGATCCAGACGTCCCAGGCTTGGCGGGCCCGTTCGATTGGCGGCGAGGGGCGTTCGATTGGCGGCGAGGGGCGGTCGATCGCCGTCACAGGCGGATCCCTGCCCAAAGGGTGTTCTCGACCTGCCGAACAAAGAGGACCCTGACAAACCTAAAATCTCGTATTCCGATGCGACGTTGGCGCATGGGGCCGATCTCCTTTCGAGGCTACGTCACGACCGGCCGAAACCCTTCGGAGGCACACAACAGCTACTGCGCACGTCATCAATGCAACGCCATGAGTTATTGAAGGTTTGTAGGGAGTATTAAGATATATATCAGGTCCGGTGCATCCCTCCAGACGGGCAACGGCAGAGCCGCTGAATAAAGTCAATATCAAAAGGAACTGCCTCTACAAATTCCTCCAGATCGGACCAAAACCCAAACCGGACAACTCAGGAGACTTGAACCACTTAGCCTATTCTATCAACAATAATAACAAGACCACCTCGAAGATGATGCTCACCAACTACGTAACCACACTCCTCTCCTCCGCCTGTCTGCTAGCAACACAAGCGCAGGCGAAACCCCTGGCCGCGGCAGCAACAAGACAAGAGACCCCGGCGCCGGCGACGGGCCTCTACAGCTGGCAGGCGACGGACTTCTCGTTCGGGTGCGGCTCGGCGGCGTGCGGGCTGGGGTTCAACGTGACGGCGGCGGCGGGGTACGTGGAGGCGGCGCCGGCTTTCGACGTGCAGTGCGGGGCGCTGTACGGGACCGAGTGGACCGAGTGCACGCCGAACGACGCCGACGGGGTGACGCAGCCCACGGTACAGTCGACGGTGCGCTTGTACTGGGACACCGCCGGGGAGCACGGCACGGCGCCGCCGTACCGCGTCCGCGTCGCGCACGCCTGGTTCGAGGAGGACACGGGCGCGCGCTGGAACGCCACCGGCTACGGCAGCGCGCCCGGCGGCGAGGACGGCGCCGAGTTCCGGCTCTTCGGGCAGCGGCTCGTGGCGGAGGTCGAGACCTCGGAGCAAAAGTCTTAGTTTGGGTATCCGGTCTCCGTGTTTGCATCTATGCGTGTGCCTGTGATTATCTCTCGCGACTCTTTCATCTCGAAGGCGGGATGCGGAGGAGCGAGGTGGAAAGAGGGCGTATAGGAGTTTACCAGGAGTTTGGAGGGTAGTTGGCATATACGGTCGGGAGGGCTCATACATCAACCACACGCTCTTGTTCGCGAGGACTCACGTCTCCAGGTGCCTAGGCTGTATAGCTAGAATAATGCATCTCATAATACCGGTTGTCAAGCGGGTAGCAGCGGATCACCGTGCCATCGAGGTGGTCTTCTTGAAGCGGGCCAACTCGAGTTTCAATATGAGCTTTAATAATCTTCACTAACATAGAGCCTGCCGCAAGCATAGGGGGGTTCTAGATCCCGTAGTGACAATACACCAGGGCCTCGCACCCGCCTTAGCTTCATATCAGTCGAATTAAGAGCCACTCGAAACGGCCTGTTTGATCATATTCATACATGCGATGTGTTTTACAGTATAGTTGAAGTAGGAAAATTAGTAGGAAATTGTACAGCCAGTGACTCCAGGTACTGAAACGACGGCTCCGCAGAAACAGCAGTAAGCTGTAACAATTTCCGCGTCCTAGCATTCCTTCTTTCCAAGCTCAACGAAAGCACCGAACAAATAAAAGTCCGATCATCGGGCCAGAAACGACCGTTCGGTCCAACATGTATCGACCCTCACCTCCATTTCATTGGGATCCCTCGTCCGGAACGCCGTAGAGCAACTTCTTCACATCCGCCGACGTGCTCTCCTGCGCCTTCGCCCCCCTCTTCTTCTCCTTGAACGCCATGCTGACGAGCTTGCGCTTCTTGGCTTGGATCTGAAGGACCCTCTCCTCTACCGATCCTTCCATGACCAGCCTCCAGACCTTCGTCTCTCGGGTCTGACCAAGCCGATGCACACGATCGATAGCCTGATCTTCGATAGCGGGAGCCCACCCTTCGGACGCGTTAGCACAGGTAATTATATGATTGCTCGATCTTGGGGAGACTTACAGCTATCTGCCAGAATGACCGTGTCGGCCGCGACGAGGTTGAGCCCGACGCTGCAAGCACTCAGACTTGCGAGCATCACCCTAGTGTTAGGGTCTTCATACAACGCGGCAACGGCTCGGTCACGCTTCTCCACCGTCATTTTGCCATCGATGCGGCTGCATCCGAACTTGGCTTCCTCGAGGACGTGCTGAATGATATCGAGGAACGATGTCCATTGGGAGAAGATGACGATTTTCGACTTGGGGTCCTTGAGACTCAGCTGGACAATTTTGAGGAGCTCCTCGGTCTTTGAGCTGCGTGTCTCGGCGTCAAACTCCTCAGGTGCTTCCATTTCCAATGATAGCTCGACGAGGGACTCCGGCGTGAGCTGAGCGCGACACTGCGGGCAAGTGCCTTTCTTGTTTCCACCACCTCCCGTGCCAATCCATTCGAGGATGCAGTCCTTACCGAACATATGCTTACACGCCGTGATGACCGGCTGGTGCAGGTCGATAGACTCGAAACAGATCGAGCACTCCTCTCCGTCCTTGCAACCGAGTGCCAGCGCCTTTTGCAAGATTCCGAGATTCTCTTTCGTAAATTGTACTACCTGTTGATCCCCCAGAACCGCAAGAACATCCTTGACCCGATCCTTGCAGAGGGTCCAATGACAGCACCTGTAGGCCGTCTTCAGTCAGCACAGTCCATAAATAAGGCTGATTATCCAGAGCGACCGAAAACAGCACGGTCTCAAGCCGAATCGTTGAAATACGCTCACATTTGTCTTAGACGTAAAAGCCGTTCCAGGACGTTAGTGAACCTCAATTTTCCCGCCTTCTCGGATTTCTCCTGATATTGTTCCAACGCTCCTTGGGCTTCGGATCTAGCTCTTGGTTAGTCACTCCAACGGTATAAGACACAGCCGACATACAGCATGGCATCGTATTTGGCTTTCTCATCCTTAGTGAACGCCACGCGATGGATGTACTCGGTCTTTTTGGGCAGCTTTAAATCGACGAATTTCATGTCCTTCATCCGCCGAAGACACAGGTCGTGGAACAAAGCTTGCAAGAGAGACTTCGCTCTGTTGTATTCCTTGGCTCCTTCCTGGGTCGTCGGTTTAGTATCTAAGGGGCGACTGATCGCGGTCTTGAAGATAAGCACATCCTCAATGCCGCCACTGATCCTGAGGAATTGAAGTATTGATTGGAAGTCCTCGCGATGGTTAATGCTGTGGAAGACGGTTCATTATTATTTGAAACATGTGTGGGAGACTCATCCAGGGCGGTTAGGGTTCAAAGAGGTGTGGACTTACATTGGGGTTCCGGTCAACACCCAACGGGATTTCGCCTCTAAGCTGCAGACAGCCTTGGCGGTCGTCGTCTTAGAATTCCTGATAACGTGGCCCTCGTCCAAGACAACGCGACGCCAGTCAGGGGAAAAGATACCCGTCTTCTTCCCGGCTTGAAAGTCGCTCACAAGTTTGCCGTAGCTTGTTATGACAACGTCGTGTTTGAGGAAGTCCGACTTCGTGCACTTTCCTGTCTTGGCGACCGAGTGGTATCTCAAGACACTGGGCATATGGTCCGGCTTGACATGCCTGAGGATCTGGTCTTCCCAATTGCTCATCACACCTTTCGGCGCAATGATGAGAGTCGGGCCATCCCCCTTAGTCGATAAGATGAGGCTGATTATCTGGAGAGTCTTGCCAAGACCCATGTCATCGGCAAGTATCCCGCCTGATAGCAGCCTGGGCCTCGAGATCGAGGTGAAACCGGAGGCAAGGTTGAAGAAATTGCCGTCGTTGTCACGCCTCCACAGCTGAACGACATCTTTGGAACCCGGCGCAGGTAGTTGAGGCGCCTCCTTGGCCGTCATCCATGAAAGACCCTAGTAGATGTTGTTAGTAGTCAGCGGACAATTTGGGGTTCGCGTGTCCGTACCTGGAGCTGATATGGCAGTAATTGCGACGCCAGATCCTGAGGCTGTTCCGCCATGGGCAATCTCGACAATGCCTCTTCGTCCATGGCAAAGTCCTTGAGAAAGTCCTCCGCGCGGGTGTCCGCCATCTCACTCGCACCCAAGAGCTGCTGGACCGGAACGTTTTGTCCCTCATCCTCCTCCTGGGGTAGACCAGCAAGGGATGAGCCGCTCTTGAGACCGAGCTCTGAGGCCTTCCTGCGAGCTTCAGCTTCCAGTCTCGTAGCTTTGAGTTGCGTCGCCTTGAGCAATTTCGCGGCCTTCAGCTTGGTTTCTAATTCTTTTCGACCTCCCGGCTCGCTGGTGCCGTATATGTAGAGCCGAATAGGGCAGTCGAATGCACCTTTGTAGCCGGTAACGACGCCTTCCAGAGCGATGTCGTTCCGATCTATGAAAGGCGCTAGCTGTTTGGCCACAGTCCTAGGCAGGTGGCCGATCTGGGTGCGCATCACGTTGTCCACCCGGATCGCGTTTCCGTCATACGGGTTTCCGGGTTCTCGGCGGCAAAGCACCATCTCACCAGGCGTGACGACACCATTGTAGTACCTGACGCCGACGATCTTATTATCAAGCGTGCCGTACAATTCCAATGACGGCGCGCCGCCGTCATCCTGGGTGAGGTCAACAGCATCGGCCTCATCGTCTGCTAACCAGGACGATCGAGCATCATGCTGGCTCGAGGAACTAAGCGATGAGGGAGGTGCAGATTGATAGGAGTGGGCAGCAGACGTGAACGAACTAGAGGGTCCCGCAGACGGTTGACTTGAAGGGTGTGTGTTGCTTTTGTCGTGCCGCGTATGTTTGCTTTGTGGCAGGTCGTCAGCGTCTCCGGGACGCTTACGTGGGGGCATTGCGTATGCACGATCCTCAGAACGATGCAGGACGATGTGGTTTAGATGGCTAAAACGGGGAAAGGGTGGTCTCACTGCAAGATCGGCGGGTTTGCGGCTGTCTCGGCTGAGACCGTGGAGCCTCCATGCATGTAACCTGGGGAAGAAAATGGAGACCTGGGTTAAGTGAGAAAGGCTCTCTACTGACGTGACGCAATCTGCCCCGAGCGCGACTAGCCTACATTGCCTCTACTCCTAGAATTAAGAAGAACCAGCGCGTTATCACGTGACGTCTATACACACCTTCCACGTGGTCCTCTAGCGAGTTGCGATCTCTTTCAACTCTGAAGCAAGAGATGGGGAATCTAACCACCTCCATTAGGAACCTACTACGGAATCACATGCTGTACCAAGCGAATGTCTATCATTAATGAATAGCAAGCTAGAAATGCATAAGCGCTCAGGCTCTCCTGATAGGGGATTATATACGTACCTAGGTAGTGTGCAGTGTGCGCATTGAATTGACATATCCGGCCTTTTCCACTGTCGGCCACCTAACATCAATCTATTGGGCGCCGTTATTAATGCTTATCGACGGGGTAGATATGCCAGTTAGATACTCTCCTTCTGTGCTCATCCTGCGACGATATTGCGACATCGAGGGGGCTATCTGCACGTATCTCGTCATTATGGCTGTTCTGATGGAATGGGACTCTCAGCCAATCAAGAGCCAACAGCTGTTCCTTTAGGCTCGGCCCTCGAGACGACACGACGGTTGCGATCGTCTTGGGAAAGGTTGAAACGAGGGAAGAGATAATAATCACACTGTTTCCTAAAGATTCGGGGCATCGTTTTGTATAATTGCTTCATGATATTCATATCTGTTGATTGACGGCATATGCCCAGCGCCATCTAAAGAGTAAAAGAGAGGCTAGAAGAGGGCCCCAGGGTCTGCGGGATGACCCCTCTCATTGGTCAGTGCAGTCCAATACTGCCGGAAAAGGCATATGCGAGTTCCGCCGACTGCCGCCTCTACCGCGCCGAGCAAGCCGCACAGTCTGCGGACGGCGGCAAAAGCACCACATTGATGGATCACCGTACACACCATCGCAACGAATGAGATTTGGTGACGATGGCGCAATCCGAGCTAGTCTTGATACAGTGCAATCTTTATACCTTCAAAAGAGCCGCAATGTCACGTCAAGCTGAATCCGAGACTTCACTTTTCTTTTGGCATTTCAACTTCTTGAATGTCATCGTAATTCATTATAAAGCTATCCATTATTGCTATTTACAGGAATCGCTGAAACACGCATGCTAACGCCTGGTATTTACCCCTTTCCCCTGCCGCTTATAGGCCCTTCAGACGCTTCTTCGCGAGTTGACCATGACTCGGGAAAGTGTGGTCTTCGCTTGTCTCATTCAATCACCATAAGCGGGAGGCTTGAGAGCAGACGCTCCTCCTCGGCATTTGATCATTCGGAGATCACAGACCCTTCAAGAGTTGCGGTGCCTTCGTCGCGGGACACGAGGCGTTCTCTTTCCCTGAGGCCTTTGAGACTTTACCAAACATCGAGTGGTAGCCGCACTTGGGGATGTGCTTCTTCTCCCCCGTGGCGCTGTCAAATATGTGACAGCCATATTTCGCTACGTTTGGAGGAGTGTACACTGGTGTCAAGGTTAGCCGAGTGGCAGGTGGAGATGGACACCTCGAAACCTACAGTGTAGGGATACAGCGTAGTCGCTGCCTTGGTTGGAGACACGGTGCAGGCCGAGCTCGTCTGCCATGTATGCGGTCTGGTTCGCCTTGTAGACCTGTTCTGATTTCACCATCATCGGCTTGGCTTTGTCGCCGTCGGGGAAGTCGTATCTCGTCTCGGTCACTTCGCCCTTGAGGATCTTCATGAGGCAGTGCGCATTGCCGTGGTCGTGGATTGGGCTACCCTTGCCCGGCGTCCACACCAGGATAAGCTATTGAGAGCATCGGTCAGCACATCGGCCAGCACATCGGCGAGGTCATGTTACCTCTCGGTAAGGGGGGGCTACTGACGAGGTTGGCTTTGCCATTGCCTTCATCTACCAAGTTCCGGGTATAGGCCATATTGTCATCCGCAATTGCATACTTGGACCACTCCTTTTCGTCGGAAGTGTATTGGTCCATCAGGAGAGTCAGGTCTCCCACGTCTACATCATCGGACGTCAATCCGGACGATGGACCCAGGGCATCCTTGATAGCAGCTACGAGCTCTTCGAATCGGTTCATTTTGAAGGCTTGCAAAACGCCTGGTACGGGTGTTGGGCTTTTAGGATTGGACGGTGAGTACAGGGCGTGCCAGAAGATCGATGATGTTATTGAGGTCTGTCGTCTTTCAGTTGCTGTGTTGCAATTCGGATAGCATTGGAAGAGCGAAGGCGTCTTAACCAGCAGGCTAGAAGTGATTGGTGGGTTCTCCGCTTTTCCCCGACTACTTACGTGGTCGGAGGTGGTCAGCTGCAAGAACCCCTATTAGTGCGTCGCCGATTTTGCGCCGATGCCTTTACCGTCTTCCAGGGAAGTCCCAAACGCTTGATGCGCTGGGGATACGCTCGCGGAGAAAACTTGTGTCGATTGGCTGGATCAACTGTTAATCCATACAACCTGCAGCCGGGAACAAACAGGAGCAAGCCATCGATCATTATCTCATTTATTCGTGTCATCATAATGACTCTGGGGCTCATGACGCGGCAGCCTGCCCCAAAGGGTTTGGCCAAGTCGCTGCGTCAAGGCGAAGAAAGGGCGGGAGAAGGCAATGGAAGCCGCACAACAACCCTTGGCTTCCATTCCGGGACTCGAAAGGACCTCCTATCAGGGGGATCTACTTGGTTATTACCATCGTTGCCCGAATGAGCGGTCAACAATTCGTTATTCTTGGTATTTTCCAAGGTAGTTTTCGGTGTCTCGGAGAATTGGCCCCGCAGCAACCCTGGCGGTGGTGTAAGAAATGGTGTAAGACCGGAAGCTCGGACCTGGGACGGACCCTATTGAGCAATTCGATATCCGCGACCACCACCAACGTCGCTTCGTTCGAGAAGGGGGTGTCAAGACAACCAAGTTACTCCATGGTTACTCCTGGAAATCGTTTTGACCCATCCCTTTGGATATTGCACGGTTGTCTCTATCCGCACTGATATTGTGGCAGGTGGAGTGTCTTAACAGTAGAGCTACGGTATGCGCGGCTTCGCCGTCCACCGCAGCCGATCTGCCCCACACGCCCAGTTTAGCAGCTCGCCTCTACATGGTACCCCGGTGGCGTCGGATTCCGACAAAGAACTATCAAATCGGGTGCTGCTAGTTCAGGTAGGCTATTCGACGGAATATGCCGCCATGGCTTCTCAGAGCGCACTGCTGGCAACTGGTTTCTTGTTCATGGCCGATGTGATGGTGTCATGCTCTTTCGCAAATAGGGAACCGGCGGCACTCACACGCCATAGCTTACCGGCCGAAAGCTGCATCCAAACGCATATTTCCGCTGTATGTACACCTTCTAAGCCGACCCAAGCCGAGCAAATAGGAATGACACGGCACCGGGAATGTACAGGGTTCTTTGAATCACGGTTGATGATTGCTCAGTTCGTATTGTACGTTGTAGAATATGTGGTAATTATACGAGCTACAGCGTATGGTATATCCTATGTAACACGCAGAGCTCACCCCAATTGGAGCCATAGCAATAGTCACCGGACCCCCAACCCCAGCGCATTCATGGAGTGCACGCTTCGTACACGGCTCGTCTCCTATACATACAACATCATAAGCTAAAGAAAAGGACTCTATCCGCGCCCCCAACGCCATGCATATGCAATCCAATCGCTCGTCTAGTCTACTAACAGAAGCTAACAGGGCCGAACGCTCTGCTCAGTGCCGCTGACCCCTTTCGCGGAGCGTGTGCTGCCTCGTCTCTTCCAGCTCCTCCTTCATGAGCCTGTTGAACTCCTCCGGGTTGTCCAGGTAGAGGTGATGGCCGGCCTTCGGGACGACGACGACCTTGGCCGAGCCGTTCTCCCTCCGCTTCTCCTCCTCGGTGCCGTGCTGGAGCACCTTCCGCCGCACCCGGTTGAGCCTCTCCTCGGCCGCGAGGCCGCCCGCGACGTCCATCCAGTCGTGCTCTCCGTACATGAAGACGACCGGGAAGCCCGTCTCCCTGACCGCGGGCGTCGTCTCCGTGGCCGGCTTTATGACCTGCCTCCCCAGGCCGTGGACGCGGTTGATGATGGGCCTCCGTGCGTGGGCGCCGGGCGCGAGCAGGTACGGGAGGACATACTCGCCGCTCCCCCTCTGCCTGAAGAGCGAGTAGGCGTAGTCGTGGAGAATCTGCTTCTCCTGGGCCGGTAGGTGGTCAAAACGGCGAGACGTCCAGCCCGATACGAACCGAGGACCCAGAGGGCCAGCGAGCCGCACGAGGCTGAATGGTGAAACATTTGCGTCCCATAACCATACGAGCCAGCCCGGGTATGGTCTTTTCCTGGGCGCGTTTTCTCCCTGGCCAACTCGCTTCTCCCTCGCATTATAGGAGTTAGTATTGCCGTGCGGCGCCGTCGTCGCCTGCTGGTCCACGGTGAACTCGTCCTGGAACGTCGAGTCGGGCGGCTCCGGCATGTCGGCATTGACGGCATAGGGGTCTTCCGGCACGCCGACGGGCGAGGCGAGGATGAGCTTGTTCAAGTGGCCGGGATACTTAAGCGCATACGAGACCGCCAGATATCCGCCTAGCGAATGGCCGAGGAGAGTGAACTTCTCCAGCTTCCGTATCTTTCGCCACTCTTCCAGGGCGTCGACAAACCAGCTTTCGGCCTCCGTGATCTTCCCCGCGGGGTCCGTCGCGTGGATCTTGAAGGGCGGCCGCGTCGAGTTGCCCATGCCCAGCATGTCCAGGGCGTACAATTTCCACCCTTTCGATCGACTCAGGCTTTCGAAATTCTTGTAGAAAAAGCCGAGCCCAGCACCGTAGCCATGCAGCATGACCAGCGTGTCATCCACCTGCTCTCCGACTCTCGTAACCGAGAACTCATTGAGAGCCCGGTTCTTGCCCGACAAAGGGACCATCGTCGACTTCCATACCCTAGGACCGTACGGATCGGTTTGGGCGGAGGTTTGGGTCGAGCCAGGATGGTCGGCGGATGGCACATCGGCCGACGGGTTACCCGTAGCTTCGACAGCTTCTCTAAGGTGTGGTATACATGCTATCACGTTCCGCTCGGCGACGGTCGGGGTCACGCTCGTCCACTAGAAAAAAATGTAAGCAATGCTAGACGGAGAGGATATAGGGGTATGGGATCGAACTGTACCCATTGATACGCCGCCTCCTTGTAGCTCAGGGGAAAGAAATTCATTTTTGGGGCATTCGCATTTGGTTTCGGGTCGCTACTGGCCCGTTGCGAAGCCAGCGCGGGCTGTTGGCCTCTCCTAAGTGCAGCCTCGTCAGTCGACATGCTGGCGTTGGTGGTGGCTAGGGTCGAGTTCGGTTCCGCGTGGATTCGCGCGACGGTAGTGACAAGTTTCCTCGGCTGCAGGAGGGCCGATGTAGATGGACTTTTAAGCATACCGACCCGGGGGTGGCGAGGGGGCGGCGAAGGGGTGGGCAAGCTCTTTATCTCTTCTTATACGCGGCTGACATAAAAGAAAAGTGACTGACTTATTATGTAGGAACTGACTAATAAGGGAGGCACCTCGATATGAGTGGCTGCGGGTTAGGGATCGTCGTAGACCCCGTTAACTCCGAGCCAAGCCAAGTTCGATGCGCGCACAGGCTAGAAGCTACGTAGCAAGTCAATCGGACATATAATTAGATAAAGGGGGGGGATATGCCATGAACGAGCTGGTCCCAGGCAATAGGTAAGCCTTTGTGCATAACTATCGGTGATTGATGATGATGATACATACGCAAGCCACGGAAGCCTTGAAGATGCGGACACGCAAATGCGAATGCGGTTGGATCCGGATTGGCCAGGTGGACTGCAAGGGCATCAGTCATTAATGGAATTTCGCGGGTTCGGTGGGACTTGTCGGAGTTTGTATCGTCCCGTCCCGACTAGAAATGCTCCATCCGATTCACCAGCTCCAATTTTTAGTCTAACCTTATAGTCTCTGCAGCTTCCTCTCTCACTCTGCGAGTCCCTACACGAAGGAATCGGAGATTGCATCGATCTTGATATTCCTCGTCGACTTATTTGCATTGTTCATTGTAAGCTCCTTTCCCAAGAGTAAGCCGCGATACTCGTCGCCTGAGGGCGCGGGCTGGTCTCGGAAGAAACCGACTGAGGTGTGGCTGTGTGATGTATTCATGCCCATGTCCGGCTTTAATGCACTCTGCATTTTGTTAGATCCGAACGTATCTAACTGCTCTTCATGCTACATCTCATATCTATGAGACGGCCAGTCTCATGAAGCTCTTGTAAGAGACACCCAGAGCATCGAGGGGTGAGCGGATCGTCGCATGAGAGACGCAACTTGTCGGCTTATGAGCTGAAGCAACCTGGAAGCATCTGGGACAACCAACTCCATAAAGCGGTGATTCTTCAAGACGCTTACTCATTCAGAAGTATTACGCATAATCTATCCCAAATATCTTGTCAAGCGCAAGATACAGTAAGCAAAGGCGCATGCCAGCAGTACGCAAACCTTACTATCTGTAAGTAGTCATGTCATTGATCAAAAACCGCCCGTCTTTTCGAGAACCATCATGCCATCACATTCTTCTTCGTCGTGTGTCCGCCCATTCATTCCAACTCGAATGCAGCCAAGTGGGACTAGAACATGACAACCATGCCGCTTAGACGGAAGCGACCGACAGGGAGTACCAACTAGCGTTATTAGGAATCGAACCTCAACATGACGGGCAACTCCCACCTCGCTTACGACCAGGAACATCCACCCCAGATAAGCAGTCGCCTCCCACTCGGGCCGAAGCCCGGACCGCTAAACCTCCTTACATAGTACTGCCGACGAAAGTCTTGTCCTCCCCACCACCGGCGGCGTTCTGGGGACCCTGAGGTCCCTCTCGGCCTCGATGCACGGGGCTGGCATATCGCCGAATTGTTGTAGTCGAACTTGAGCCGGCCATGTTGCGATACATTGGCCGAGAAGTAATTGGCAGTGACTTGTCCGCACTTGGAACATTCCTTGTCTAGGATGACCTACGAGATGCGGATCTGGCCGAGGTCCAGCCCGTCACCGGAGATGCCCTCGACGAACACGGAAACAGCTATGATGTAGGTCTCTCGCCAGTTTCTTAATGTTCTTGGATATGCATTAATTTTTTTTTTTT